>VDFB02199326.1:0-16040 GCA_007258455.2 Sequoia sempervirens | reverse complement strand
CACTAGTGATAATTAAATTCAACATTTTTAGGATTTCAAACCTTGTTTTGTGCTTCTACAAGTTTCCAAGTGCGCCTCTCTATTTTCTTAGTTTACTGTTATGATTTGCATTCATTTCTAGGTCATTCATTTGAGTTTTTCATATCATTAGGTTTTGACATTAGGTATTGCACATTACATGTTCTTCCAAGCCCTAGATTGGTGGTGAACCCATTTTTATTTCCTAATCACACCCTAGGACAACCTTTAGCAAATATCTTCCCTCATTCTATCCTTGGATTGAGATCTCTTGGGTTTCATTGAATGAAATATGTAGAAAACTTGTTGTTCTATGTCCTAAACCATAGAGTGACAATTTTCAACCTTTCAAATACATCATTAAAATATATTAATAGATTATGATAACTTGAATAATATCAAATATGGTTTTGTTTACCATAAATATAATGCTCACATAAATCAAAATCAAGTTTACAATTAGTCAACCCTTCAATATTTAATTTTATGTTTCAAGGTCTTTCAACCCTTTCTCCCAATGTGGTCAAGTCTTTGGTGCTACATGATTTTGATTAAGAAGAAAGAGTACCCTTAGGTACCCAAAATCTATGACTATTTGCTGAAGATGAAACCCTCACCTTTTCAAATGAAGTAGCCACACAATTCCTTTCCATATATGTACAATTGCACTCAACAATGTATACATCAAGCTTATAAAATGTTCCAAGTTTGACACCTCTAGTGATCATGATAGCACCTCTAACCATCTTGAATATTGCATAAAAAATTACTAGTTGTAGAGCCGCATCTATTAGTTTTCTCACAGATAATAAAATTTGTGCTAATATAGGTATATGCAACACATCGCTAATTATTTTTATTCTACCATCATAAAATTTGGTTCTAACTTTACCATGACCAACAATATTCAAATAAGTATCATGACCCAAGTACACCTTACCTCCATCAAATTCTTCATATCCAAAACAAAAATCTCTATTAAAGGTCATATGAAAAGATGCACTTGAGCCAATTAACCATCATCATTACCTACACAAGTAGTCAAAGATTGAGTAAATACATCTGCATCTTCCTTCTTAGAATTAGAATTAGAATCAAGTTTCTTATTTTTATTTTTCTTTTCTTCTTTGCACTCCTTATGAAAGTATCCAAGATTACTACAATTCCAACAAATAGATTTGAAATTTTGAGGAGATTTAGATCTCCCATTGTAATTGTATTTATCACGCTTATCACTCTTCTTTCATTTTTCCTTAGGTCTTCCATGAATATTTAGGGCTTCTTTTGTGTTGATGGGTACCTTCTTCCTCATCTCTTTAGAAAGGAAAGAACCCAAAACATCCTCAAATTTCAATACAATAGATGTAATCCCAATAGCTATAATGAAAGAATCTCATGAACTAGTCAAAGAAAAAAGTAATATTTTACATCTCTCCTCCTCATCCATTTTACACTAACTAATGTTGATTGAACCACCAATATATTGATTGCTTCCAAGTGGTTTGCAATTCATCAACCCTCTTCTATTCTCAAGGAATGTAATTTCTTCCTCAAAAAAATCTTGTCCACTAAATATTTGACTTGATATATCTTACCATGTTTCTTTCAAAGTTTATTTATAGAGGATATTCATGGACATTAATTAAAATATAGTCTACCAGACATAATACAATAAGATCCTTGACTTTATAGTCCATAACAACATATTGAGTAACCAAAGTAGCATTTGTAGGCCTTGAAGCTTTCTCATCAACAACATCCCATAGATATCAATCGATTAATATATCCTTCATCTTCAACTTCCACATCCCAAAAGTGTTACCAAAAAATTCTCTACCTTTATTCTCCTTGATGTGCTTTCCATATGAAAATTCTTACAAGATCACAAAGTATCATCTACACAAGATCCTACTAAAAAATGGATTAGTTCAAAAAACTCAACAACCCATAACTAAAACCAAAGGTGATCAAGATCTTATACCATTTCTATGGATTCTAAGGTAGGAGAACAACTTCCCACACTAAATGCATAAATACCTTGCTTAGAGCAACAAGTATATCAAAGTTTGAAGATGAGAACACTTTGAAAAAAGTCATTAGGAGCTTGAAAGAAGCCAATGCTATCTCGAAAATATAGATTCCATCATGTCCACACATTGGTATCAAAATCAAATCATTGTAAGGTGTGTAGGATCATCATGGAAAAAACAAAGCCCCTAAGCTGTGAAATTCAAAAAAATAGTGTTAGGAACTGACCCAAAAATTTGAATAAATAAGTTATCTATATTATTTCCAAAAAATATGTAAGAATAGAATTCACAAAATTGAATGTAGTTTCTAAATACTAGGTTTATTTAAAAATAAATAAAATCTATTTGAGGAAAATTTTAAGAAATTTCAATGCAAATAGCATTCTAAATTTCAGGGAAAAATAAGAAGTAGAAAGT
This sequence comes from Sequoia sempervirens, assembly GCA_007258455.2. Classification (NCBI taxonomy): domain Eukaryota; kingdom Viridiplantae; phylum Streptophyta; class Pinopsida; order Cupressales; family Cupressaceae; genus Sequoia; species Sequoia sempervirens. The sequence continues at coordinate 13,575 of VDFB02199326.1, read as the reverse complement.
TCATCTGATAACCCTAACCATAATAATAAAATGATAATATTTTCTATAATATTTTATATATAAGTACAGACTCATGTCCGATGTGATGCATATTTTTTGTAATTTTTTCCAAGTAAATAATTAATTATGAATTTTTTATTACAACTTTTAAAAAATATAAAATTGTGATGTATGACCAATCTTAACTTGATCAAAACTTCATGAAATTTAATTTTTTTAATCCCATATAGTATGTGAAGCATAGAATGTGACACATGTTTCAGATTCAAAAAAATGTGATACCATTTGAAAGCTATAGATGTTTTTCAATCAACCTATCAATCAAGACTTTAGTCAATTTAATAGAAATGAATAATAATTATTTATTAAATTAAAGTATAATTTATATTGTGGAAATATGAGATTCTCCTAAAACCCTTTCGCTTTCATCAATTTTGGTAGAAAAAGTTGTCAGCCACATACCCTACAAATACCCATAATATTGCCACTTTTGGCCCCTTCATGATCCCGCACGACCAGATATCTTGAATAATTCTAAATTTACCTTGTAGATCTATAAAAATGGATGTATTTTAGAAAATTCTTGTTGTACTCCTAATTGCTTCTCTCTATTTTGAAATAATAATTCATGTTTATATAGTAGAACATATGAGTAAATTAAAGTGTAGGATGACTCATTTCATTTTAGTTTTTGAGATTAATTTATCACCAAGGCCCAAATATAGATTTACATCACTGAAATTAGAGACCAAAAAAATGAAAAATCAAAATTTTTAGGAAAAATACCTAGACTAGGGCATTGGGCATTCCAATATAGCTCTTTTTCACTTGAACCAATTTAACTTGGGTATTTAGGTTCAAATTTAATTAGGACTTCTCTAACATAGGAAAAAAAATTAGGATCAATTTTATGATATTTGATTGATAAAGCACTTTCTAGGTAAAAATGACTCATTCTCCTAGGTTGATAGGAAAAATTAGGGCTAGGGAATGTCTAAAATGTATTGATGGAGAGGTTACTAAAGCAAGTTCGAAATAGAGCATGAAATTGTACTTTCACCTTAAAGGGAGTGCAATTTATGATACTACGCTCATTATTTTAAAAGAATGACGTGAATCTGGATTCATATGGGTAAGGAAAAGTGGTGATGGTAATTTCCCAATACCGAGAAAACTAAATTGAAACAAGATGGAGGAACCAATATAATATGATTGTGTTTCATGGGTGGGTTTGATATGGATGATTGGATCTTGATTTGGATGAGGAATCATGGAAGGGATTAGTTGGGATCTTGCATCTTGATTTGGATGAAGAAAAGTGTGGGTATACTTTTGAGAAATTTCTTAACATAATTGTATTTATTTATATTATATGAGGGAGGAGTGGTGTTTTGTGTTATTAATGATTAATACAAGGGGGGGTCTTTGCATTATTTGCACGAATGATAGTGGGAGTTTTATGATTATAGATGGTGAATTTAATAGATTTGGGATTAATTATCACATGATTAATGAGGTATTAGATTGCATGAGAATAGAAATTTTATGTGATCAAGTATAAATTTATTTATGGTTTGTGACCTATGATTCTTTGTGAAAATTCATTGGAGGAAATCTATAAATGTGAAATTATTTGATTAGTGATTGTATTAAGAAGGGTTGGATTGTGAAGTTTTTGAGGATGAAGGATTTGTATAGGAGATGGAGGTTATAAATAGCACATGTGAGGGGGATTTGGAATATGAATTAGTGATGAAAATATTGGGTTATAAATGGGTTTCCCATATCCAAGATGACATAAGATGATCAATGGATATACATTTAGACTAAAAAAAAATTGTACTAGCTAGGATGTTGGATCTCAATAAATTCCTTTTAGCAAGAGGCCTTTCAAACCTTGAGCTTGAAGATAGCCTTTTAACTTGGTCCATAAAAAGATTGAGAGATAATTTGATTCAATTCAGACTAAACCATTGCTCGGTTTCCTCTAATTGAGATTTCTCTTCCTTTCCTTATCCTCTCTTTTGAGGGTGGGGTTGGATCAAACTCCTCTACTCTTCAAATGGAACACTCCTTCTCTTCAAGCTAAGAACCCTTTTTAGTTTAAATTAATCTGGTCTCCTCATCCTCACCTTAGAGGGCTCTTCCAAGAATGGTGGAATATCAAGGTAAGAGGTTCAACTATGTTTAGGCTTTCTTTCAAACTTAAAAGTTTAAAAATAAATTTGAAATATTGGAACAAAAATTATTTTAGCAACATATTTTCTAAAAAAAATCCATTAAGGTTTAGCTCAGACAAGTTCAAAAGGAATTGGATGGTAAGGGAGCTTTTGAGGACTTGGTCAATAAAGAAAAAATCTTGTCAAGTGATTTGCATTGTATTATTGAGAAAGAGGAAATTTATTGGAAACAATGGGCTAGAAACTAATGGCTTTGAGAGGGGCACAAGAGTACTACATTTTTCACCTCTCCACCTCTAGGCATAGGAAGAGGAACACTATTTATAAATTGATTAGCACAAATGCTTCTACTCTGAGTTTTTAGGATGATATTTCACAAGAAGGTGTCAATTCTTTCCATAACTTCCTCAACCTAAAAATGACTGTCCAACCCCCTCTAGCAAACCACTTGATGTATGTGATTCCCCATTCTATCACTACCACTGAAATTATACTCATTGAACGTAGAGCCTCAAACGATAAAATTAGGGAGTTTTTTATCTCCCTTAACCCCTCCAAGGCCCCTAGGCCTGATGTCTTCTTCCCTTTATTCTTTCAAATTTTATGGGATCTTGTGGGAATGGATGTGATTCTTGTTGTTAGGGAATTCCTCTCCACTAGCAACACTCTAAAGGAGTCCAATAATAATTTTATCATCCTTATTCCCAAAAAAACTAGATCCAATAGGTTATCTAACTTTCATCCTATTATCCTATGTAATACCTTATACAAAATTTGTTCTAAACTACTGGTTAATTGTATTAAACCTTCCCTTGATAAAATGATCCATTTAGCCTAGAAAGGTTTTGTGTTGGGGTGATAAATCACTAATGCTATAATGTTGGTCCATGAATCCCTTCATTCTATGAGAAAAAACAATAATTAAAGTATGGGCCTCAAATTGGAAATTTCCAAAGCTTATGATAAATTTTCATGGAAATTTTCTTTCCGAAGTCCTACAAAAATTGGGGTTCACAAGATTTTTTTAAAATTTGAGAAAATGTTGTTACTCTCCTATATTTTTGGTGAACATGAATTGCATTTGGGGTCACTTCTCTATTACTAGTGGTATCAATCAAGGGGATACCTTGTCCCCCTATCCCTTCATTATGATGGAAGAGGTCCTTGGTTGCAACATTGCTAAAAGTAGTTTTCATGGAAATTTGACTAGTTTTGCTCCTTCTTCCATCTCCCAACCAATTTATAATAAAAAAATTGTTTATAATACAATCCTTTTTGGGAAAGTCATTGGTGTTGAGGCTAAGGGGTGGATTAATATTCTTAAAAAAAAAAAAAATTCTTCTGTTCAATGTATTAATCTTGCTAAAAGTGTGGTTTTCTTCCTTAATGTCCCCCCCACTCCAAACAAAAATTTATAGGATTCTTAATTTCCAGATCCTTCCTCTCCCATCCACTTACATTGGAATGCCTCTCACGATGGGTAATATTGATAATTATGTGTCATCTAACTTGAAATATTTCAAAGAAAAAACTTTCTTGGAAGGGTTCCCTTCATAGTAATGTTGGTAAACTACTCATGCATGACTGTCTACCTCATGTCCCTTTTTATTATGCCCTCTTCATGGTCTGATAAATTCTAACAAATTTAAAGAAGGTTCCTATGGTCAAGAACTAAAGAAAAAAATCACTTCTCTCTGGTCAATTGGGATACTTTATGCTCCAATGAAATGTATAGTGGTCTTGACTTAAGAAAAAATAGACAAATGAACATGGAACTTAGATTGCGAAAGTTAGTTGGAGACTGATAAACTACCAAGTTGAATGGATCTCTATTCTTAAAGCTAAGTATCTAAATAGTGGAGAGGGTATTTTTTTCCTTCATAATGTTCAAATCCCCTTTGGATCCACTATCTAGAATAACCTCCTTAAAACTAAGAATTTAATTTCTCAAGGTTCTCTCTAGTAGATACGGGTTGGAGGCTCAGTTACTTTTTTGGATGACTTGTGGATCTTGTAGCAAGCTCTTGGAATCCATAATTTACTCTACTATCAAATTGGATCTATGCTCTAGATTGGGTCCTAAGGTTTCAAATTATTTGGACCACTCCTTGGATCCAACACTCTAGAAAATAGACCATCAATGGTATGACCCTCCCCTTCATTTAGCTATAAAATAACTTCTCAAAACCATTAGAAATATGAGAATATTCAATTCTAACTTGTTAGATTCTTTTTTTTGGGTAGACTCAAAGGATGGTAACCATTATGTCAAGTTTGGCTACAACATACTGTCCACTCTTTGGGCTCCTCAATTCAAGTGGATGAATATTTAGAGGAATAAATCCTTGCCTAAGGTGCAATTATTTTGGTGGATGGCCATCCATGAGAGAGTTATCATGCTGGATAATCTCTAAAAGAGCGGGAGGCATTTGGGCAACAGGTTCTTTCCGTGTGAGAAAGAAGAAGAATCAACTTCTCATCTTTTATTTCACTACTATTCTTTGTAGGTTAATCAAAAATTTCAATCTTTGTTCAAGGTTACTGGGTCTGGCATAAAGGTACCAAAAAAGTGTTGGAGGGGTGGTCCCCATTGGTGCATCACCATTTTCTTACTGAGTTATGGTGGAAGGCCCTTCTCTTCACATGTTGGGTGCACTAGAAAGAGTGTAACAATAAGATTTTTAGGGAAAAAAGTGGCCTTGGAAGGTTGTTAAAAATTAGACTATTAACCAGATCATTGAGAATATTAACATGGCCTCTTGCAAGCCCAGAAAGAATCCTACTAATATGGAGTTTGAAATTGCCTCATCCTAGAATTTATTTTAGGTCCTTAACTCCTTGAGCTCGACAATTCCTTTGGATAGGATCATTACTCCTTGGTCCCCTTGGTCCTGATTGGCTAAATCTTAACTTTCATAGCTTGCTCAAAGGGAACATAGGTCGAGTAGGTAGGGGTGGAATAATCCAAGACCATAATGGGAAGGTGGTTCTTTCCTATTTAGTCAAATGGGGTTGCAAACTTCCAATTATGCAAAAGTTAGTTTCCTATCATAGGATTCTTATTGAATAGAAAATTGGAGTGTCAAATTTGGCTATTGAAGGCAATTCAAGAAATACAATCTGAAATGAAAGGAAAAGGGGGAATGAATCTAGTCAATGTGGAATAATGACATGGCCTAGGATTCTAAATTTTTTTTCCCCAATTTCATTAGAAAGAGAGAAGATCACAAAGGGATAGGATTGACTTTCAACCTTGAGGTGATTCAACCCTATTTTGGACCTTGGATCTTTGATTTCTTATGATAGAAATGACTAGTTTGTAATGTTTTGGAATGATTTAAAGTGCATTAAATAAATGAATTATGTGACCTAATACTTGAAATGCAAAGTTTTATGATAACAAAAATGGAAATGAAAACATGCAGGCAGATCTAAGAAGGATCTATTAGTGTGCACCTATGATAAAAAGTGGGTTTTGAGCTCTAATCAGGGACTCATTCACCAAAGGATGAATGGGTCCTTGTGTCCCTTTCTAAAACTTAAAAATATGAAATTGTGGCCCTCTTTCTGCACTTCGCTCATGTATCTACAAAATTTCACTTTTGGGCCTAGATTTGTAGTAAATCTACAAAAGAAAATGTTTGTTTGTTTGTATGGGGGTTTACCTCATTCAAAACCAAAGTTTGGTAATTAAACCTTGATAAAAGATAAAGATTTGATAAATGATAGTGCCATAACCCTCTCTCTCTTAGTACATTTTGCTTTGATGTTAAAATTATGGCTTATTATTTCAGGGTGAATAAATTAAAGACAAAATTATTATTTCATATCTTATTAAATTTCCATTGAAATTTTTTAATGGTTATTAAATATTTAAAGAAAAAAATGGATTGTTTCTTATAAACGATTTAACAATTTCAAGGATTCATTTGCTAAGATTATTATGAATGTTCTTTTACAATCCAATTTTTTATTGATGGTATTATGTTAAACAAATCAAATAAGTTAATCTAGTGTGTTAACTAGCAAGAGGTTAAAAAATTAACTAGCAAGAGGTTAAAAAATTAACTTAAGAGGATTATAAGACATTAAAAATTTTCCAAAAGACTTTTGAACATTTATATAAAAGATTAAGAAATCATGCATGCATGCAATTAGTAACCCTTGAATAATGGGAATTCAAGAGGGAAATTGCACATAAAAAATATCCTTTTTCATTCTATATGAGGGATGACATGATACGCATAGAAAGAGGTAAAAAGGAGCAAAGGGAAACTAAAGATATTTCATTAAAGACTGATAGAAGGGAATAATTAGGTGTGTATCAATCCACAAATGTTACTATTTATACAGTAAATGTATTCACAGTTAGAAAATTATTTACTTATGACATATAAAAAAAAATCTATCTTCAATACCTTTGATAATAGAAAATTTATGTGAATAGAATAACTCAAATCTCTATATACTCTAAAACAAGAATTTTTCTAAAACAAAATTTGAAGTTTGACACTTGTTTTTTCAAGATTTAAAACTTTAAATTCAGATTTTCTTTAGTTCATACATTTGATGTCTTGTTCGTAGTCGAAGGTTATGCCTATGAATGGTAGATCTAGACTTGCATAAACATGAACAAACAACACAATGCTAGTCAATTATTCAAATCTAAACTAGCATTCCCCATGAGATTCATTTGAAACATAATGAACAAGAAATAAGGTAAAGAAATCAAGTAAAAGCAATCTAGATCCTATTCAATGCTCAAACCCTCAATCCCATGGGGGATTGGTGCTATTTTGATGTGGAAAATAGCCCTTTCCCAATTCCTTGCAAGCTTTGAAGATGATCAATGGTGCTCCTTGATGAAATTTGTAATAACCTAGCTATGGTGATGAAAAACTATGAAAACCTTGATGAACTTGGATGAATTTTCTCAAAACCTATAGATAATGACTTTGCATAAAGTTGTGGATCCAAAATTAGTAAAAGAGCTCTCCATTTATAGGAAAGAAAGATGGAAGAATGAAGGATATGAAGAATGTGGGATTAAAGATGAACTAATAACCATTTGCCACTTGTTAGCATGCTAGTGGAGAGAGGTGGAGCACATTTTGATGAATGTGTAAATAAATGCTATTAGGTGGAGATTTGAAATTTGAAAGACAACTTGTGGAGGGAGATGTGGAAGAGGAGTTAATGCCACTTGGCTCAAGAAAAAGGAGATGTAAGAGGCTTTCAATGCCATGTTGGAGGACAAGTCCTTTTAGGAGGGAGATTTCAAAATGAGGGAATATTCCAACTTGATGCCATTTTGAATGAAAATAGAAGAATTAATAAATCAATTAAATTGATTTACTTGCACAAGTTGGAAGCTCTAGAGGATTTTATGGATTAGAATTAGTGTTAAAATTAGGATTTAATTAACTTAGATGGAGATTACTTAATTTGACATTTTGACTCGACTTTTGGATTTATTTAAATCGAAAATGGGAGGAATATGAATATTAGACTTAATTAAACAAATTTTTATTTATTTAATTAAAAGGGATGATGTTTGTTTTGACCAAATAGTTAATTTATTTAATTAAAGGAAGATTTCATGATTTAACTCAACCAAAAGGGATTTATTTAATTAAAGAGGAAAATTAGGATTAATTAAACAAAATGATTTATTTAATTAACAAGAAGATAATGATTCAACTAAATAAAGTTGATTTATTTATTAAAAGAGAGGAATTATGATGAATTTAATTAAATAAGGCTTATTCAATTAAATGGTTAGTAAAGAAGTGACTTTAGGAAAAAATTGATGTGTTGGTAAATTAGGATCATGTGTGAGATCAATTAGTATAATTTACGTGTCTACATTTTTCCCCTCTTTGAAGCAATGTACCTGCTACGTTGGTTCAAAGAATAACCTTGTTGAGATCAAAATTCAATTTTTTTTGATTTTTTCGGATGCCCCACTGCTGCCCTAGTGAAAGAATTATGCTTGTATATTGCCCTCTCGAGAGATTAGATGAAATTTTTTATTTTTGGGTGACTTCTCTAAAATGGAGGACAAGCTACCCAATGGGTCGAGAAAGGCTCCAAGATGCCGAAAATGTGCCTAAACATGGAAAAAGGATGTAAAACAAGCCTCAGCTGGGTAAAAATGGGGCTAGGGGCACAAAACCATAGGTTGATGGCTAAAATGGGGCAAAACCCCCTAATTTTTCAAGCTTAAATAGCCCTCGAGGGGTCACTTTTAATTCATTTGCACACTCAAGCCTTTAGAATTTCTTGTTTTTGAGCTCTGAGCTTCTTGCAAGATGGCACAAAGAGTGCTTCCCCAACACATTTTCGAGCGATTTCAAGTCTACCAAAGACCTCTAGGCATAGGACCAGTGGTATGTTATCCTAACCTAACATTTAATTTTGATTTTTGTGCACATTTATTACGTTTTGAAGGGTTGCAAAGTCCAGCATCGCTATATAGTGATGCTAAAAGTGTTAAATCGGTGACACTAGGCCTCAAACTGTGTTGCTATTGTGACTTGCAACACCGCATTGTAGTTTGGTTTTTAGGGTTCAAACTCTAAAGGGAGACTCCATTGCAAATGGAAATGTGACGCTTGAGTTAGGTGTTTAGGGTTTTTGGGTCAAACAAGCCCATAATCAAACAACAATGCAACAACTTACTTTGTAGTTTAGGGGGTTCCAGCATCGTAGTTTAGAGTTTTCAAACAACGATGCCTTTGTTGATAGTGACGCCTTTGCTATTTTGGTGTTGAAAACTTCAAACAGGATCCAATATTTTTATGAAACTTGATGTTGTGGCTTTATGGGTGCAAGAGGATAGAGAGCCTATGCATTCATGTGAGCACCAACCCTCGATGCTCAGCAGAGTGAGTAGACTACATGAGTTGCTATAGGAGCACCTTGGTGTAATCGGTCTGTGGTACGTTGCTTATGTGCCTACCATCGGGACTCACTTAGTGATGATGACCACGTTAGCTAAGCGATGGAACAACAAGAAATCATCCTTTCATCTTCCCACCAGTGAGGTGACCATCACATTAGAGGATGTCTAGCAAATTTTGTGATTTCCCATCCATGGCAAGAGGGTGATATATGACATGGGTGCTAGCATGGATGCATGCTATGAGATCATGGGGATATATGAAATTGTTTTTACCAAGGGAAAAATCAATCTTGAATACTATAGAGGTCAGGTCTCAAATTTCTGAATGATTGTTGTGGCCATCATATCAATACTTGTAGCTTCAGATCGGCGGGGCCGATATTTTAGTCCAGGATGGGGTCTGACTTGGGAGCGGATGCTATTCCAGAGGTGATTTTTTGCTTGGGGACCAATGATGTTGGCCTCATTATGTCATGATTTGCATGAGTTCACCTATTGTGATAGCAGAGAGATCAGTCTTAGGTCACACTATTGCAAATCTATGCTTGGAAGCACATTTTCATGCTCTGTCCATGAGTTACAGTGGTCGACATTGAGCCTGACGACCTAGTAGTTTGGTAGTACAGTTGTGGACTTACATTCACTCACACAGGATAGCTTGGCCTTCCTCACTTGCAGAGCGTTATTGATGAGATGACATCATTTTACTGAGACCTTGGGTATAGATTTCGCTTGGTACAATGATGTACAACAATTGTTCTATGCCAGGTAGGATTGGCTCATGTAGGGATGTGAGCATATGATGATCGAGTGCTATTTTCCCAATTGAGTAGCCAGATAGTTTGGGGACATCTAGGATAGGCCAGATGATTAATATGTGGCCATCTTTACTCAGTAAAACACTAGAAGATTACATGGGATCAGACGATCCCAATAATAGATGCAATGGATTCCTTTAGACAACTAGTAGCTAGGCCATGGGCCTAAGATTAGGGATAGGTAGATCCAGGCACTACATGTGCCTATGATGACTAGTTCAAGCCTCTAGTTTGATTGACAATTCTAGGAGTAGCACTACCTAGGAGGAGACCCCAGGGTAGGGTAATGAGGAGGGTACATGTACTTGCAGGAGGAGGAGGACCACCTCCACACCATCCTGAGCAACATCAGGATCAAAGGGGATAGGGAGATCAATAGAGAGATTCTCCCAAAGATCAGAAACCACCTTAGAGGGACCAACAACCACCTAAAATGGATCAAGTGCCACCACCTCCACCTCTGCCACCTTAGCCCAATTAGAGAGATGCACTGATTTAGCATCTTTAGGATCAAGTGCAAAAACTTAATGCAGAGAGGGGCCAAGCTAGATAGCAGGTCCAGGTCCTCACCACTAAGCAAGATTAGGAGAGGAAACAGTAACAAAATACAAAGTTGTAGCTAGCATAGGAGGTTAGAAGGCACCAATAGTTAGAGAGCATGACAACTGTAGCATAGGGTAGGATAGCCCCATGCAGATGTACTGCGAGGCCATGCAGGAGGCTAAGTATTATCAGTTGCACTATCGATAGGTAGTTCCTTTGGCAGCTTGGGTGCCAGAGTTTTCTTAGCAGACAGGGTATAGGTAGACAAATGATAGAGCTGAGAGGTAGGCGGGTGAGGGGAGCAACCACTAGGGATAGCTCACACAGTTTTGATCGATTACACTTGATTCTTTTTTGAGATCCATGAGCTCCATTTTTTATAGCCCCATGGGAATATTATACATTTGATTGATATAGATCCTAATTTTGTACCATGATAGTTACACTAGTTTGATATATATGATATGATCAATTCATTATATGATGTGTCCTATTTTATTTAAGCACTATGGATGGATGCATTTACTTTTCTATATGCAATGTGACTATATGTGATGTGACTCTATATCATGTGATGCAATGTATGATTATGCAGATGTTTATGGATGTCATGGATACATTTATTTTTCAGTATCTTTTCTATGCCCTTTTATGATGATGATGTATGGATGATATGGATGTAAATGTTATGATATGCAAATGATTTTAAAATGCTTAGACTAATAGATCTATATTATGTTCCTAATGGATGATGTTCTATGTTATGATCATGGGATGTATGAGATGTTTTGACATGCTCTTTTTCTTTTTTAGTATCCTTTTCATGTATGACATGGTGATGCATTGTATATGTATGCATGATGCAAGAATGTGATGCTTTAATGATGCTTATATGATGATGCATATATGGATGATATGATGATGCTTATATGATTATGCAATGGATAATATGATGATGCATATATGGATGAAATGATGATGCTTATATGATTATGCAATGGATGCAAATGCATGATTTATGAGATGCTTAGAATAACCAATCTATATTATGCAATGATGAAATGCAATGCATGTAAGATGATCAGTTTTTTCTACATGATATGATATGATATGAATGTTATGCAACATGTTGATAGTTTGTGGATGCAGGATGGATGCATTGGTGATGTTTTTGATTTAATTGTCATGGTACCATGTTAGCATAGAGAGAAGAAAGAAGAAATAAGATGAAGACAAGATGATCCAACAAGTCCATGATCTGAGGCTTTGTAGAGATGACAATGCAATGCTTATCAAGAATTAGGATTTTAAAAGGGATAGTTACCTTATGTTTGATAACACACATAGGCATGATGCATCAAGGTATATAGAACCAGGATGGCATTGTATCTAGTGTGATGGACTTTGACTTGACAATCAAATAGGAGTACTCCTGTTCACACCTGACATATGTAACCTTATTTAAAATACAGTTTAGATATTCCAAACATCTTGGACATGATGTTATCAGATGATTTTGGGATTGATTGGATGATGGGCTATTGATACCAAGAGTTGACCAACTTGTTTACTTATTGAACTGAACTTGTGAGACTCGGCGTTTTGAGTTTCACTTTTGATTTGCTAGACTTGTTTCCTATTGTTTTACCAAAGGTTGGGGATGATGATTGTTTATTATGGAGTGAATGTTTATTTCGAGGGTGAGGCCAGAGGATGAGATGGATGAATTTTTTCAAATGTTGGATTTTTTTTAATTTTTGAAATATTTTTGAAATTTGTTTTGGTATTTTCAAGATGTTTTTACCAAATGTTTGGTTTCAAGAATTTCCAAATGTTTTATGTTTCTAGGATTTTGACCAAGAACCTAACCTAAAAACCTATCCTAGGGGTCTTGGGGGCTGATCAAAGATTAGCTTTGCCTATGTTATACACACAGAGACAACATAGTTTGGATGACACAAACTAGATTATTGATGAGATACAAACATGTGAATTGTTAGTTTTTTTATGACGGACTCCTAAAGGACTGACCTAAGTGTCTCGGGGGAAGTGTGATGGATGGATGATGTTGAAAAAGTTGTAGAGATCATGGTGGATGGAGAGTTCTTACTTACACAAGGTGCCTGTTTGCCAGGTTTTCACCAAGGTACTTAACCAAAGTGCCACCAAAGGATGATTTTTTTCTCTTTATTGTTTTCAATCATTTTTTGATTTATTTTTTATTTTTGTATTTTTGTATTTTTTGTATTTTGGATTTATACCTTACAGTTTAGGCATCATTTTTTTGTGATGGGAGCTATTCATGTAGGATCCTACAAAAGGGTTCACCTTCAGGTGTTGATAACTAATATTCCACGAATTATAGTTGTTGTGATGATGAGGGGTCCCAACCAATGGGGTTCAAACTTTCCCTTCCTATCTGGATTTGGAACATTCTTCTGATTCTCCTTCAGCACAAGCTCTTTGACTTGAAAGGTCTGAATCCTAATCTTCTTATTGTAGCTTCTCTTGAGATGGTTCTGGTAGACTTACAAATGGTTTAAGGCATCCATGCGTCACTAATCCAGTAATTCCAGCTTGTTCAACCGTGATACCCTATATTCTTCATCTATGATGAGATTCTACAATGAGATTCTTAGGGATGGGAGCTCGATCTCAATGGGGAGGATGGATTCTGATCCATAGACTGGGGAGAAAGGGGTTGCACCTATTGGCATTATACTTAATCGATGACCCATAAGGCTAGATTGGTGAAAGGTACTAGTCACAACCAACATCATTGACTGTTTTCTTGAGGATTTTTAAGATGGTTTTATTCATAGCCCTAGCTTGGCCCTTTCCTTGGGGGTAGTATGGAGTGGAAAATTGATGTTGGATATTGAACTTTTGGTATTAGTCTTGAACATCCTGGTTTTTGAAAGGTGTCATGTTATTTGAGATAATGGCTTGAGGGACACCATAGTGGAAAATTAGGTAGTTTAGGATGAACTTGGATATCTGCTTTCCTGTAATATAGGTCATGGGGATGGTTTCTACCCACTTTATGAAGTAATCTATGGTGGTGATGATGAACGTACGTCCACTAGATGAGGTGGGGGTGATTTTTTTGACAAGATTGAGCCCCCATTGT
>VDFB02199325.1:0-11212 GCA_007258455.2 Sequoia sempervirens | reverse complement strand
TGTTGCATGCAATTAAAAAAATACTAAAAACTATATATAATAAAATTGCATGTTTTCTTGTTATGTTGGATAGTAAGTCTACAAGTGAATTAACACTTTTTAGTGATTATAATATCCTAAGATTTAACTTTTTGTTGTAAGATCAATGAAAAATATGTTTTCCCAACCATGAGGTATAATAAGTAACTATGTGATGCAGGGGAATTTTTCTTTGTTTCCATCATTTTGTGTTTTGGTTAATGTTTTTTTTTGTTTATGTTCTTTTACCTTGTAATAATCTGGCTGATATGTTTGTTGAGGATGGTTTTGGTTCAAGCCAGATCAAACCTTTGTGGAGGTCAGTTCATTCATTCTGGTGGAGAACCATCAAAAGCTAGATTGAACCTTGGAAGGAGGCGGTTGGGTGGATGGTTTGGAGATAGGGAGGAGGCATCGAAAGCAGGAACAACATATGCATGTGTTATTGTATTGAAACTTTGAAATGATTTGATGGTTTTTTGGTCCACCGTGCCTTTGTAATGTGATTGCAAAGTTTGAAATGAAGGATTGTTGTTCTTACATCATGCACTGGTTGTGTGAATTATCTATCGATAGCAATGTGTGTGCATTATCTGTTGGTAGTAATGTGAAAAAAATGAAAACAAAGAGAAATGTTTCCATTTGAATTTCTCATAGCTTTGTTTGGAATGATAGTCGACATCTGTAGCTTATGTTGCTAGTGAATACTATTTGATTTCCACACTAATACATTTGACTACAAAATCTGATGAAACTGTCCAACGAAATATGTAAAATTCGATGTTCATCGGGTGCTTGTAAAATTTGATGTGTAATTTCCAATTTTTTGAAAGTTTATCCCTTACGTTCGTCAAAATTTCGATGAACTTGGGGTTCGTCGAAATGTCAGCTATCATTTTCGTCGAAGTTTCAACAAACATGAAAAATTAAAAATCAAATTGTGGCCAACATAAAGAAAAGTGGAATTTGACCGGATGCATTGCAACAGTTGTTTTTTCTCTACCTTGAGATACTTAGGAGAATCCATGACTCCATTTTCTTGGAAAAATTAGAAAATTCAAGAAGATATCGCCGTGTTGAGGGTAGCCATCGGTCTTTGCAAAATTTAGTTGTGAAGTCATATTTGTAGTTCTAGGTTTGAAAATCATATTTTAAAGAAAAATCTCATCAAATTTCATTTTTAGAGGTTAAAGGTTTTGAGAATTTCATGTCTAGATTTTGTTGTGTGGAATCACCATAAGATCACAATCGAGAAACAGATTCTTGTGACTGTAATTATGTGATCCATAACTCTATTGGTCATGTGGCACAGTTGTGCTATAACAAATACAGGATGTATTCATGTGTGACCCAAGTTTAATGTGGCTATGTTGTGATAGAAATGGAGGCACTCATATAACAGTTAATTCAGTTATAATGTAGGTGTCAATACGCCAGTATTCAAAGTTGTCTCAAGTTTAACAAGTTAGGATAAAATATAGCATGATCCAAGAGTGACACTTTGTTGCAATAAAGAGCCTATAACCTCGGGTTGATATGCAGTGGTTGTTATATCACTATGTAGTGCATTCAAGCACAACCCATGTTTAATGGGCTATTCTAGAGAGTGACAGATTTTCTAAACTCATGAATGTTACTTGACATGTATTTTACACCAAATTCCCTTCAAAAGCTTTTGAAGTATCAATGTATCCTATATAGGGTTTTCTAGCTGATTTTTGAATTTTAAAAAAATAAATAAATGATGTATTTCCTGCAACAGATAATGGAGATCTCCTAACCACTAACACACTATCCCTTTGTCACTATATTCATTACTCTAGCTACTAGGGTTTTTCATGTGACATCTTTAATATCTTCATGACCGTGGATTTTAAATAGATCTCAGTCTTTGCTTTAATCCTTTTCATGGTAACCCTTGAGTTCCATATCCACCTTCAATCTCTTCTAAGAACGCTGTCTTAAGCTAGACTGCATAGTATGCATATAAAGCAAGTCCTTCATACCTGCCATTGTTCCAAACCACCACTCACTGCCTTGCTTAAAATGTTGCCTCCATAAGCACAATAGCATGTTTTAAAATCATGGTTGTCAATGATTGACCATTAAGGTCACCACTTTCATCATGAAGATACAATGAGATTTTTGTCTTCAAACTCAAGGCATTATGGAAGATAACATTGTGAATTGTTTGTTGTGTATGATTTGATTTTCTTGCGCATTTACTGCTTTGCTAACTTCCTTTAAGACTAGGTATTGCACCCTCAGCTGCAATCTCAAATAGCTCACTCACTATCACTTGAAGATTCCTTTCATGAACATCCTTCTATAAAATCAAACTATGCCCTATAGACTGCCTACTTACTACAGGGGACTCGTTGTTTCATGATATTGTAGTTCTTAAGATCCTTCAACCTTATTGACACTACTTCACAGTCCACAAGATATTATTCACTATTCTCCCATCTTTGGTGAGTCTCAAAACACTGCTCAAACAGGCAATCCACTACCTCCATTATACAATATTAATGGTTAAGAAGAAACATTGAACCTATGATTACCACTGTTACTTCATTTGGACAGTCATTCCTTGATTGCATTTGCCTTGTCTAACACTACCAAAAGCATTTGAAAAACTCTTAAGGTCAACAAGGGGGTAAGGAAACTCACTGTTAAAATCTCCACTTTACTATGCAAGGTTTGAGCTTTATTATCTTTTCACTGCTCAACCTCTTTTTGACTGTCACATCTCAAGTGACTGTCATTCTTCTTACCGTAGATTGCATTTACAAATGCCACTAAGCTACATAGTGTGCTTGTTATTGGCTACAATCTTTAGATTGCAAGATTTTGTTATTACCTACAATGTCTCAATCTTTCTGGTATTGCAACCTCACTAATCCGCTATAGTTATTGTTTATGTTTCTACGAAGGCCTAGGGTTTGTACCCTAATCATGCTCTTACCAATGCTTATGTTGTTTTTTATTAGGGCTCTCTCAATGTTGAGGACCCTAGCGATAAGCTCATCATAAGAAGTGACACATTGCATTTTTAACTAAAAGGATAAATCTGTATTGACATTAGCAATGATGATTCTGACTTATTGCTCCTTTGGAATGGGTCACTTTGCTCTTACTAGCTCGCTACCTCCATTGTTATAGGAATTTTGTGATCAAATTCAATATTATGATTTTAGGAGTCTTAACGGTTGGAAATCATAGTAAAATCAGAATTCAATAAGTTTTGGAATTACCATTGTAAAGTGTTTTTTGGGGTCATCAACTTTAGACTATCTTCTCTTTTGCAGGGGTGGTTGCATGCCAAATTTTTTTGGTGTAAAATATCAGAATTATTAGATTATGTTACCTGTCTATGAAAAAAAATTATTGGAGTGTGAGTTTGATATTTTTTGAAGATCTAAATAATCAAGCTTGGTAAAGAAAAAAATCATGTCAGATAATATTAGTCCAAAACAAAATGAAGAGACACTTGATAGATTATGGGCTAGATTGAAAAGAAAGGGTGATGGGAAATGTTATTGTCCTTGCAATAATTGCAAGGGCTTAAAGACGAGACGACTTTTAATCACAACAGCTGAGAAACATTGTAGGCAACATGGTCACATTGAAGGGGGGCATGATTATCATTCATTGGTAAGTTGTTCATTATATGTGTTTATATTGATTGAATTTGTAAATGTTTATATCATTTTAACATTATATATATATATATAATCACTTGATCATGATCATGGTTTATTTGTGTCTATCATTATTATAAAGGTGGGGCACCCTAGGGAAGATGATATGGATTATCACAGTCCGGAGAATGTGGTTTTGCAAGCAGACGAACATGGAGCTGTGAATATCTAAGATGAAGTTAACGATCCTATGGAAGAAGATGATCATGTGCCGTAAAAACACGCTTGAAGATGATGGTATAAATATTATTGATCCATGCCACATTTAGTGGCGAAATGATCATGATGATCAAGATGACTTTGATGATGTTCATGATTTAATTCAGACTTGACAAGGCATAATGAAGCCCCTTATGAAGGCTCAAACAACTCTTCTCACAGATTGTTGCTTTTGAACTTGAAGGTTATGAATGGTTTATCAAACATAGCAATCTCATGGATGTTAAGGTATCCTGTCACCTTTCATCTATTTTAATTGTTGTTGCTCATCACTAGTAACAAAGGACAAATATGTACCATTAATATTCTTTATATGAACAAATTATTTTTTGTTGTAGATTGATTGGTGAATTTTTGTTACCACCATCAAATATTTTACCTCGCTCATACCGAGATTTATGTGTCATTATGAAAGATATCGGAATGGAGTATCAAGCAATAGATGCATGTTCCAATGATCATATTATATATCATAAACAACAAGAATTTGCAACAGAATGCGTGGAATTTCATATCAGTAGATATTGAAAAGATCAACTAACAAAAAAAGTGCCTCGCAAGGTTCTTCGTTATATTCCTCAGTGTGGCCTGTTTTTGTTATCAACAATAACATTCCTCCATGGATGTCAATAAAGAGGGAGCACATAATGTTTTCAATGATTGTTCCAGGTATTTGTTTACATCAATTTTCTTTAACGTAGTAGCATCTCATTTGTCTTATTTGTTGCATAATGACATATTTTTTTCATTCAATAGTCATGAACATTAATTTATATATATTGCAGTAAAATGGTTATAATAATTATGTAATGTTTATGTTCATTCAACTAGGTAAGTACCAAGTCAAAGATATGAATGTATATATCAAGCCTCTTATCGACGAGTTACTAAAGTTATGGAATGGCGTCACTATGTATAACATCTCCAGACCAATAGGACAAAGAGAATTTCAATTCCATGCAATGCTTGTATGGACAATTCATCATGCCCCAGGGCTAACACATTTTTTTTGTATGTTATAACATTTGAATGCACTTTAACAATATTTAATTTGATGAAGTAGATATCATGAATATTTTTAAAATAATCTATACATTATATATAATTATAAAATTGACATATTTAATCCAATTATATATCATCTTGCAGGTCTTCAAACAAAGGGAAAATTTGCATGTCCAATTTGTGGTCCAAAGATGAAATCTCATCATTCAACAAGTTTAGGAAAGTAGGTGTTTGATGAGTATAGGCACTTCCTCCATAGAAATCATAAGTATCGAACTACTGAAAAAATATCTTTTCAATGGAAAAGAGGAGACTACATCAAAACCACAAAGAATGTCACCTCGCCTATGGAAGTTGAAATATAATAGAATTAATCGTCAAGGTTATACATCGGATCAAATTGTTTATCTATCATATATGATATGTTTTGAATTTATATTTTTATATTGTGTTGTGTTTACTCATGTTGTAATTGATAATGATTGTCGTTGTTAATTTGTTTAACTTATATGCTTCATGAAGGTCGCCAAGGCATTAATGGACAACTTCCATAGGGACTGAAAATTTATCCCAGATAATTTAGTAGGTTTCCCTACTATGAGCAGCTACAAATTGTGCATTTGTTTGATACAATGCATATCGGAAAGAATATAACATAAACATTATGGAAAATATTGGATGGAAGGCATGACAAAGAAAAAATTGTCAAAATTTGTAGTGACATTGAGGGAAACCAGTATGCAATGAAAAATGTTCGATAAGTAGTGATGGAACCAAATTAATATAAGTTCCTTCCTTGGTGATTAGCAGGCTTGACAAAGCAATGCTATAAAAAGAAGTCATACAAAATTTGATTTCCACCGGGATTTTACTCCGTTTATAAACAATATAATAACAAAGGTGAATTTGGGTCAGGGATGAAATCGCATGATTGACATACCTTCATTAAGGTAATTATTCTGGTATATTATATACACTTGTATAATGTATGTACTTTTGAGTGTATTGTGTTTACTACTTTTGGAAAAATAGTGAAAAGATCATTTTATAATTGTTGCGGTCGTTCTACCTCTATCTCTCCTAGACAACTTTGACAACAATGTCAAGCAAGTTATATATGATCTTGGAAAATACATGAGGTAAGTAGCGAGATTTGTTCAATTCGTTGTATACAGCTTATAATTGCCATTTGTTTTACTTGTTATGTAATATACTGTATATTTTTGTTAAATATCGTTAATATATTTGCGCCTTGAATCACTTATAGATGGATATTATCTAAAGAAATCCATAAAGAAGATATAAATTATTGGAAGAGAAAAATTCATCGTATAATGTGTGAAATGCAAAAATGTCCACCTTTAACATTTTTCAATGCACAAGAACACTACCTCACACACCAAGTTGAGGAGATTGAATTGTGTGGACCTATACACGCAAGGTCAATGTGGATGGTTGAGAGGCACTTGAAATTTTTGAAGGCTTTGGTTAGACAAAGAGCACATCCTGAGGGTTCTATGGTGGAGGGATATATGGTATACTAGACCATGGTGTAGATTAGTGAATATCTTCCTAAGTTTGCAGTAAAGATCCATGTAGATCGCATTTGGGATCCCAACTCCATTAACAAATTCAAAGGGGAGTACCTATTGGGGAAAGGTAGATTGAGGAAAGTGAGGTAATTATAAGATGGTCATGGAGATTAATTGGAATGCATTTTACATATGGTTTTTATATATATTGTACTTATTTAATTTTTAATCTTCAATATACATCAATTATAAATTAAGGTCGTATACTGTGGTATTTAACTAATTATACGTCGTTTGTGACTTTCAAATTTTTTTGATATAGTTGGTCGAGAGTGGGATGTACTACATTTGTACATTGCCAACAATCTTGATTGGATGATGGTATGGATTGAACAATGTCAACAATCTGATTATGCATTAACATGGGAAGTTGTGGCTTCATTGGTTAAAAATATGTGGAATTCCAATGTTACAAAGGAAATTGATTTGTAGTATATTTGCAAGAGATAAGCGGTATGTATAAATATATTAATCACCCATATTATTTAATTATTTTCAAGTATATTGATGTATATATATCTTGAGATTGTTTTCTTTGCATACATTGACTAGAATAAATATGTTTATCAAGCTGATATTGCAATAATTTTTTACATGTTTGACATATTGCAGGTGAAACACCACAAGGCTATGTGGTGCAATGGTTGTAAATTTCAAATCAAAATGTTGGATGACATGAAGAAAACTTGTGATTTTGGTATAACTGTAGTCTTTCAGGTGACTAATGTTTCATCTAGAAGCGACATACATCCAGAAGTCTCAAAAAATTGATACTATGGGATTTTGGATGATACACTTGAGTGTGACTTTAAGTCCTTCAGATTAATTTTGTTCGTCATCCTATGGTACAGGCTACGATTGAATGAAAATAATCCTGAGAGAACTGTTATTGAACATGATAATAGATTTACCATGGTTAATACAAGGTTGATCGAGCGAGCTAGAAATGAGCCCTATGTTCTTCCAAGACAATGTGAGAAAGTATTTTACTCAGAGGTTCTAGGTAAACTGGGTTGGTCATTTGTTGTTAGACATGATCCAATAGGAAGGTCGATAAAGTATAATGTGGTGGAAGAAGAAGATACCAAAGAATTAGAAGATGATGTAGATGATGATCAGGATCAACAGTTACTTGATGATGTCCCTGACGAAGATGTTGAAGAGGAGGAACTAGATCATGATGATGTAGGAGTTAATGTTCATGAAGATGAAATCCGTGTGGATGATGACATTATCGAAACTGATATCGATGACGATGATGATGATATGACCAATCCTTACAATGTCGAATCTGGATCGGATGATATAGACAAAGAGTTGGATGAAGAAGAAGATCAATGACATTAAAATGTATAAGTTATGCAATTATATTATCTATTTGATATTAATTTCTTGATAGAATTATATTTGACTTATGTGGTTACATAATTAATTCATGATGTTTTTAATTTTTATGCCATTACATAATTAATTTAATGATGTACTTTTTAATGTTTGAAAGGTCAAAAAATTAAAACATTTCAATAGTGATGTTAACAACTTTGAAATTAGTGTGTTTTATGTTTCATGTGATCATAAAAGATTAAAAATTCAGTTGTAGAGGTGGTTGTTCAGTGGTTGATGTGTATGTTGGTTCTTTTTACAATGTAACCAGATTTGTCTTCTAATATACCTATGGAATTACCAATTTGTTCATCCCGAAGAAGGTAGCTCGAAGGGACTGGACCAACTAGAGGACTGGGGTTGGTGGGACAGTTAACAATAGCAGATGATCTCACTTAATAGCTCAACACGATAAGATAATATCAACTAGAATTGGTTGTTCATAGACAATATCAACTATCTGGAGCGTGAGATAACTAAACACAATTCATTGTATAAGATAGTCAATGATTTGCAATTTGTAGCAAGCTCTAGGCAAATACAAACAAATACTGAACTACACGAATAATTACAACTTAGATCAATGCCATATATCCATTGTAGGAGTCAAATTCATAAGCATCTAGAGGTTTATAACAGATTTAATACATCACATATAAGATCCTTGACAATATTACATTACAATTTCATCACTATGCATTCTAACCCAGGACTACTTATCAAATCCTTATACAACACATATCCGCCTATAATCCCATTCAAGCATTTTGATTATTTCCTTGAATTAAAGCTAAAATAGAATCATACACACCACAACAGTGAGATGGATAAAAAAACCCTTAGTTATTTCATTGAAAGTTCAGATATGCATGTACAATGGAGAGACATGAGCTCAAATTTTCATTTCAACTCAAATGCTAGTACTGCTATACAACATTAAATATCTATGAACTCAAAACCTATTACATAATGACTCAAAACCTAAATTGCATTTCTCTAAAACCATCAGATTTTACAATTCGCTCTGCAACTTCACCTAGACCTGACAAAAATTATCTAACTTGCTAACCCGTACTTCTAGCCTTGAAATCCTTCTTATAGAAAATGAAGGAGCAAACAAGCACCAAGCCAAAAAGTACACCTATCACCAGTCAATTGGAGCACCTAGTGATATTCCAAAATTTGTTACAACAGCCACCACCTTGAAAAATATTCTTGTTCAAAAATCATTACAACAGCAATCATCTTGGAGCATATTCTCATTCATCATGTCGGCAGAGGAAGGTTGATGCAATAACAAAAAACCATGCGAAACCCACACCAAGAATGTCATCCATAAAAAATTGGAAACACTGTAACCGCAACATCTGATTTTCCACATGTCAGTAGCCCACTCTTTTTACTCATCATCATTCAAATACTTAGCCACCCACCTCTGGTATTCTTCGTCAGTTGGCCAGTCAAAATTAATCACCTATTTTACCTTTGTACTATAAGGCATATACTTTACCGCTACCTGATTAACATCTCATTCAAAAGATTCCAAAAATGAGCCGGCACTAATAATCTTATCCATACAATTTACCAACAAATCATAATCTGAGTCATCACAAATTATTTTAATTTGATTATTGATGACTTTACTTGCTTGATCCTGCCATTGTTGGAGTGTTCTCATTTCCCCTTGCTCATCAGTTATATCAGGTAACAATGTGTTACCCCAATCATTGAAGTTCTTTACCAATTCCCTAATCTTCCTACTTAGATCATCTGGTAAGGTCTGAAAACCTTGCAATGATTTAACTAATATATAAGTAGGCTTCAATGATTGGGGCCTATTATTTACGTCAAACCTTGAGGCTTTATTCATAACATCTAGATCATTTTCCCTAGGGATCCAATTTTGAATTATTGGAATCACTATCCCCTAATCCCTATTAATATTTTTTATTGCTTCAAATAGCAAAGAATACAAAGAATGTATAGAGGGCAGTTTATTATCCACCTTTTCATTTAAATGCTCCAAAACAATAGTAACAATTTATTTTTCTTTTGAAAAAAAACCCTCCTCTTTTATCCTTAGTGATGTCTGTAATTGATCAATTTTCTACATGTGCTGCCTCTTTGTTGCATCAACAGAGCACTCTGTTTCTTCATCAACTTGTTCTAGAGGAGGGGTAAGAGCAGGGTTTTGAATGGGAGACCCTGGTGTAGAAACATTTGGAGAAGCAGGAGGCATTGACCCTACTGTGGGAGGTGATGTGCTAGTTCCTAGAGCATTGGATGTTTCCTCAGTATGTCTATACTTGAACCTTTCTACTTTAGTTTGCAGCTCAACATTCCTCTGTTGCATTTTACTATATTCTTCAATTAAAATGTTATAATTCTCCATTAGGCTCTTTCTTTTAGCCTCCTTCCTTTCAGCAATCTTTTGGGCCAACTTGGCCACATTCATAGTTAAACTAGTCGCTTCGGTTGTTGTAGTCTCTGAAGCCCTCTTTATTATTAATCCTCCTTTGAAATTTGGATTAATATCAGCAATGTTTGGCTTTCTTCCTTGTGGAGCCAATGCCCAAATCGCCAAGGTTTCATATTCTTCACTGAAGGCAGAGTTTTGTAATGCTGCCTTAACTTCTTCAGAATCCTGAAAAAGATTCTTGGACTTTATAATGGAATTGAAAGCCACTGCATCTACGATGTCCCATTCAGGAAAAATCAAAACACCAGCCTGATTCACTAGTTGTATTCCTTCTTTAGGAGTGATGTTTTTGAACTCTTCCATTAGTTCATCTTTCACTTCTTCATCATTCTCCTGATCTGACCTGTCAGGCCTTAGTTCTCTTCTCTCCTTGCATTTATTTGGATATTCCTCAAATTTCATCCTCCATGCCAATTGCAAGAATACAACAGTCTTTACAATTGCATTTGCATCTAAGAACTCCTTGCAAGCCTTCATTCTTGCATCCTGCACACTCTTACCCTTCATATCCAAATCGGATAGAACCAATTAAGCTAACCTAGGAGGGGACGACATACCAACCTGCATGTCTTAATCAGTAACAATAATTTCATCTATGAGATTCTCAGATAGGTGATCATTTCTTTGCCTCTTAGGGCTTGGCTCAGGTGGTGGTGATGGGGGACTGCGCTCTGGTGAAGATTTTAATTCAATGATTTTGACAGCCCTAGGTACTTTGAATTTGTGGCCTAGTCGTGAAGGCGCCTTCATTATTTTCTTCCCTTTTTTGTCTACTTCTTCCTCATCACTGGTAGTATCCTTTTTCCTCCTATAGA
>VDFB02199324.1:0-25532 GCA_007258455.2 Sequoia sempervirens | reverse complement strand
GCTCAAACCTTGAAGGTACTCAGGATTAAAAACTTGTTGGGTTAAGTGAAAAATAATCTCCTTGCTTGCATGAAGATTCAACAAGAAAGCTACAAAACATGAAGTAATATCCAAATTCATGTGGTATCTCTCACTGGTGGTCATAAAACCCCTCCCTAACACCATTTTAACAGCCTTAAGGGTTAGGGAGTTGGGGTTCTGCAACAAGCCTTTCAAACTATGGTTCAGAAATAGGCCCAAGAAATGTTGCTTGATTCTTGGTGCAAGTAAGCAAAATGAGAGTCTCCATAATTGGACTTTTCAGCAAGAATGTAGCAAAAGAAAAAACAACAAAGAAACAACCCATTTCACAAAGTTGAAAAGGGGGTTTGTAAGCTAAATCGATGCACATGTTCCAAGGGTCATGTGTCGCTATCTCTAGGAGGAGCAAATGACTCAAAAAACCATCCAAGGGGGAATAATCATGAGCATTTAAGAGAATAGCCCAATTAATATTCACTAGAAGGCATAATTTTAACACATAAAATATAAATCAACTGATAAATAAATTTTGTTACAGGAACCATGGCCCTTATGGAAATTGGCCCAAAAGAAATAATCTAAACCAAAGCCCTTGTAGGGTGATAAGAGCTCAAATATCCAAAATAGATAAATGAGTGTAACCCTAATAACTATAGCATGGCATAGATTAATATTCTAAGAACAGATGCAACAACACATATATTGAAACCACATTGGGCCCTTTGAACTCAAGCACTTAGGTCAAACCATTAACTAATAAATTTAATTCATTCACCTACTGAAATCATTTTTCATAGAAAAATGGAAAAGCCATACGAAATGAAAGCATAGTTTAATATGTCTTTAATATTATAAGAGTTTTTGAAACCATAGATAAATGTAATTTTTAGTACAATGTCTTAAAATAGAAACAGCCCTATAAGCTGTACATGGAAGCACATTATAAATGTTCTGAGACATCACTATCATATCCAACAGTATCATATACCCTTCTTACATTCTATATGGATCCAACCCATTAAGGAACCCTTGACATATCTTATCTGGGTATGCATAAAAAATGGAGCAAACATGCATTCACTCTTCAAAAAGATCAAACTCCTCGAGCTAGTCATAGTCATCTACTGGCTTGAACTTGTAAAGCATGCAAAGGGACCGATAAGCAAGCAAGGTACAACCATGATGTACCAGGAGTTTTGCATCGTTGATATCCAATAAAAAGGAATAATAATGAGGAATCCCAATCTGGGAGTTGGAGATCCCGTTGACGTGGGATACCAACTCCCAACTACGCAGCATTAAGAACAACATCCAAATTTCCAAGCAAGTGTGGATAGAATAATTTGTGGATTAAAGCGTACATCATCCTTTGGCACCTGAAGATCCAAAAGCAAAGAAACAAAGTGAGCAGGTACGTTGACATTTACTGGATGATGCTCCTCTGAAACAAAAATTTCTTTCCTAAAATAAGCCGAACAACTTTCATCATCATTGCTTACACACTCAGCAAAACCAAACTGGAAATGCTGGCCTATAGATTAGGACCTACAAAGAGACAAAGTAGGCTTGAGGCAGGTTATGAGATCAAGTCTCCATGGAGATTGCAAATTCCAAATTAATCTTTTGTTTTCCCATTAAAATAGATTTAATTAAGGCCTATTGTGTGAAATCATAAGAAAATAAGATAGAATCCTTCGAAGTGAAAGATATACTGATACACACAATGTGAAATTCTATCATAGCAAACCAAAACCCACGAAAGCCGAGAAGGAGTTAATGCCATCAAGACTGAAATGAGTGATGGCTCGTGTGAAGACACACACGTCTTCAAGGGGCACATAATCCATGGAAGGTTGGTAGGGCTCAAAAGGCCTTTTGAATGACAATGTGGCTACTATGCCAAATGGAATATGTTGTGGCCTCCAAATTACTGATTGTCCAGTGAAACATGGAAAATAGGACTAAAATAGTATTGGGACTTATCACTCTAATTTTTTTATAACACTAACCTATAAAAAGAAAAAAAAAATTTATAAATTTTATTTATTTATTTATGGCACTAATGTATTTTCTCTTTTATAATTAAATAAATTTTATTTATTTAATTATTATCACCTTCAAACTATATTTAAATAATGATCTCAACTATTTAAGTATTAAATTGCCTTTTCTTAATTCACTGTGAATTTGTTCTTTTCTCACTTTTGAATTCACAAATTTATTATTTAATAAAAATGCAAGCTCTCACATGTCTTCTATAATTAATTAATATTTTGGATTATTTAATTATTCATTTTTCCTCTCATTTAAATAGAAGTTTATAATCATTAAAGTCCTCCAGCATATTCTTTTCCAGTGCCAACATCTTTATCCGTACCATTTTTATCTCCTCATGTCTCATGTGGGAGTGCATGCGGGGAGTAGTGGAATCAGAAAACTATCTCAGCTATGTGAGCTTCGGTATTTATATTTTGAAACTTTCCATTCTCCCATATCGTTGTAACAAAGAGAGGTATGGGAGGATGAAAGCCAAAAATATTTAATATTGGTTTCCAAGTGCAAATACTGAAACCCACAAAGCTGAGATGGTTTTGTGGTTCCACTAGTCCACATGCATTCTAATATGTACTTTTGCTATGAGATTGACCTCCATTTTGTAGGCCTCATTCTCTTCTTGTGGTCAATATTGAAGTAGCTCTTTCGCCGCAATGATATGGGAGAACGGAAGCCAAAAAAAAAGTTCAGTTTTGATTTCGAAATGCAAATACTCGAGACAAATGCAAGAAAGAAGAATCACAAACCAGAGGTATGCACCAAGTAATAGAATGGAACTTCTGTTATCTTTCAATTCTTCCTGTAGCGAACAACGCCATTTTTAATAATTTATGTATTAAAAAAGAGTGATTTAAAACAGGTTTTAATTGCCGTCTCATTAAAAGAAGTAGAAAGCATGAGATATAAGTTTATTGTTACGTGTTGAGCTCTCGACTTAAATATATTTTGCTAGGAATTTTTTGTTATTTTTAGATTTTTAGTTTGAGATTAGTGTTCTGGTTTGGTAAATGAATGTGAAGAAATGGTTAAATGTGATTGCAATTTATAGGGAAGAGTGTCCAACCACCGGTACGTGAGTGGTGGCTTTCTTTTTTAATTATAACCAATTGTTTGGGTGAAATTCACTTTATTGGGATTTACAATCATGAAAAACATTTGTATGCATTAAAATTTATAATATGTTAAAAGCAATTTTGAAAACTAATATTAATAAGATAACTTGTAAAAATGCTCCTCTGGCTCTATATCACCGCCCTGCAACTTTTCAAATTTTGAACATGCCTGCTGGCTCTAGGGAGACCTCTGTCTCTCCCCAACCCGACCCTCCGCCGAATACAGAAAAGATTCGTTCACACGAGCTTTCTGGGTTTCCGAAGCTTGTCTTAGGTAACTCCGATGCTCTTGCTGGGCCTCCGTCTGGTGGGGACAATGAGGGCCGTCGAGAGGTAGCCCTTTCCAAGACTGGCTGGAAAGACATCCTTTCGGGGACTAAAAATAGTGTCCTGGAGACTAGTGGTCTTGAGATTACTCAGACGGATGAAGGCACTGAGCTCTGCCTCCCGACGAAGTTATGGAGGAGGTTGCTTGTTCGCTTCACCTGGCCTTGGTGGGAAGATTCTTGGCTTTTAGGCCAACAATTGATATGGTCCATAGATGGGCTAATGGTAAATCAAAGCTGAAGGGCAGCGTGTCTGTTTCGGCAATGCCTGGTGGTCTATTCCTGTTTAAGTTTACTGCTGAGGAGGACCTAGTTCTTGTCCTCTCGGGTACTTGGGCCTATGGTAAACATTTTCTTTCTTTGGCTAAATGGAAACCGGGTTTCGACCCCTCGGCGGATCTTACTCGTATGGCCCCTATTTGGGTTCGCTTGCCTGGCCTGCCGTTGGAATTTTGGGATGAAAGGATTTTTCGATGGATCGGGAACTCCTTTGGTAGCTTTGTGGCAGCGGACGCGGTCACTCAAGAGAAATCCAGGTTGGTGTTTGCTCGATTTTGTGTTAATGTCTCCATTAACAAAGCTCTCGCCAACTTTATCACTCTCAAATCTAAATGGGGAAAGTGGACTCAAGCTATTGTTTATGAGAATGCCACCTTGTTCTACCAGAAGTGTGGTAAACAGGGTCATGTTATTTATGATTGCAAGAAGGTTGTTACAAAGGATGCTCCATTGAAAGAGAAAAATCCTTCCTGTCCTCCGGTGCTTCAGGATAAAGTCCCAAGCACTAGTGGGGTTGGTGAAACCTTGAAATAGAGTGATTTAGAAGACTACCCCTTTACTGATGGGTTGAATGAACTGTTGAAATCCCCTGTCTCTAGGGACAAGATTGAAACTAATTCAAAGTCTTTAAGCAATTCCAAAGGGCTGGAGGAGGGTGAAGTTTCCCCTCTAATGGATGTGGACCTGGTGTCAGGTTCCCTTGTTCATAAGGAGGAAAGATCTGGGTGTTCTCCTTTGTCCGCTGTGTGTCTAGACTTTGGCAATAAGAAGTTGGATGTTGGCGGTGCTGACAATCCTAGATGTGAGACCTTGGTTGACGTTTCAACCTCTTCTTAGTGTTTGGAGGGAGCCAAGTTGACTACCCCCTCTTAGTTAGTGTATACTAACTCATGCATTCCCTCTTCTCAACTGGCTTCTGTGGAAGTTACTAAGTCTATTATTCTCTCCCCGAACTCTAAATCCTATTCTTTGATAGCCCATTCGAAGGGTGATAACTTGGAGGACTGGTAGAACTCAAAAAGGAAAACGAGGAACAAGAAGGTGGATGTTGGAACTGAAAGTAGAGTTGGAAGACCTTCGGAAAGGTTGTCTAGGCACAAAGCCACGGCTAGGGACATTGCCAGCGGCAGGCAATCTACCCTTGATTCAGCTCACAAGAGTAAGAAATGAAGTTCCTTTCATGGAACATGAGAGGAATAAACAGTCCTCTAAAGCAATGTGCCTTAAGGCAATATATTATTGATATGAAGATTGATATTCTTTTGCTCCAGGAAGTCAAAATGACTCACTAGACATTTTCCTCTGCTGTTAATAAAATTTGGCTGGGATCTGCCTTCTATTATAGTGAGGCGGATGGTGCTTCGGGAGGTATTGCCACCTTATGGAATCCTTATAAAATTTTGGGCGAGGCTTTTTCTTTTTCTCAGAACTACCTTGCTGTGACCCTTAAAGTTGATGATCTCACTTGGCACTTGTTTAATATCTATGCGCCTAATTCTAGAGGTGGAAGAAAAAATATGTGGGAGGAAGTGTCTTCTTTAATGCTGATCAACAAAAATGAGTTGTTTATGGTGGCTGGGGACTTTAACTCCCCCCTTTTTCCTTTGGAGAAGCTGGGTGGCTTAATGGACTATAGTGATAGTATGAATGACTTGGCTGAATTCATTAACAATTTTGGGTTGTTTGACTTGGAATTAAAGGGCAATCCTTTCACGTGGTCGAATAATAGAAAAGGAAATCACCTTATTCAGGTTCGGTTGGATAGGGTCCTTGTCTTGGCCAGTTGGGACCTTGGATGCAATGCCTCTCTTGTCTCCCTCCCTAGGACTGTCTCTGATCATAGCCCAATCCTCCTTCAGTGGTTGAACAAGCCGTTTTTGGGGCCACACCCTTTCAGATTTGAGATTATGTGGATGTCCCGCCAAGATTTCAAAAAACACATTGAGACTTGGTTTAGCACCCTGTTCAAGGATCAACAATGTATAGAATATCCCAAAAACTGGACCTTATTAGAAAAAAAGTTAAAGGTTGGTCCAAGGCGACTTTTGGTGTCTTCTTCAAGACTAAAAAGATGGTCAAGGATAAGCTAGAGGAGATTCAAAGGATTATGGCCTCGAGCCATTCTCTACAACCTTTACATGTCGAGGAGGAAAATTGGAGGAAAAAGTGGAAGGATATGTTAAATAATGAATAAATATACTGGAAGCAAAGATCTAGGATCCAATGGCTAAAGGAGGGCGACATGAACTCTTCCTTTTTTCAGAGGACAACCAACAGACATAAGAAGAGGAATACCATTAAGTGTTTGCTGAATGATGATAATCAGGAAGTCAAGGAGGCTGAAAATATTGGGGAGGTTGTTGAATGGTATTTTAGATAGATTTACTTAGATGTTGGCTACTCCCCTTCTGCCGAGCTTCAGGAGAGGCTTTTGGGGCACCTCCCACAGGGTATTAGTGAGCATGACAATTTTCAAATTTGTGCCCCAGTGACTGAGGAGGAGGTTCAGACTGCTGTTTTTGCTATGGGAGCCTATAAAGCTATGGGACATGATGGTTTCCCCCCGGCTTTCTTTCAAGAGTATTGGGACATTGTCAGCTACGATGTTACCATGGCTGTTAAAGATTTCTTCAGGATTCGTAAATTGTTAAAGAAATTGAACAATACCTTTATTGTACTAGTCCCCAAAGTGCAAGATCCTAAGCACATGACTGACTTTAGACCTATAAGTCTATGCAATTCTGTGTACAAGATTTTTTCCAAAGTCCTTGTCAACCGGTTGAAGCCTTTATTAGACAAAATCATCAGTAGATGTCAGAATGGTTTTGTGCCAGGAAGACAAATCCTGGATGCTGCTATTATGACCCATGAAATAATTCATTCTATGGAGAAAAGCAAGAACCAAGGTATGGCTTTCAAGCTTGACATTTCTAAAGCCTATGATAGGGTTAGATGGATGTTTTTATATTTAGTACTTGCTAAGTTTGGTTTTAGTGATAGAGTGATTGGCATCATTAGAGAGTGTGTGGAATCTGTCCAATTTTCTGTGCTGGTCAATGGGATTCCTTGGGGGTTCTTTAAGGCGGGAAAAGGACTTAGACAAGGGGACCCCCTTTCTCCCTACCTATTCATCATGGTGGTTGAGGTTCTGGGTAGGAACTTTCTATCCTTGCTCAACTCAGGGAAGATTCAGGGAATCAGAGCTGCCTCCACCCTCCCCTCCTCCATTCTCCAGCAGTTTGTTGATGATACGTTTCTTTTTGGAAAGTCCTCAATGATTGAAGCTAGAGAATGGAAGTGCCTCCTTCAGGATTATGCTAGTGCCTCTGGTCAATGCATAAATTATAACAAAAGTAGTGTCTATTTCTTCAACGCTAAGGCTGATCTCCAAGCTAAGATCTTATCCATCCTGGGTTGTCTTAGTGCTTCTCTTCCTGGAACCTACCTGGGTCTGCCGCTCACTGTTAAGGAGGTGTCACACAACTTTTGGAATAGTATTTTGGAGAGATTGCAAAAGAAGCTTGCTGGTTGGAAGGGTCAACTTCTTAGTAATGTTGGTAAACTCCAACTTCTTAAGGCCTCCCTTCAAGGAATTCCGGTCTACTTCCTCTCTCTCTTTAGGATTTCAGGCTCCATGATAGAAAAGTTGGAAAGAATTCAAAGATCCTTTCTTTGGATGGGAGTGGAGGAAAAGAAAAGGATTGCCCTTGTGAATTGGGACACTGTCTTTCATCTCAAGTGTCAAGGGGGCCTGGGGATTAGGAAGATCACTAATCTGAATAAAGCTCATATTGCCAATATTGGCTGGAATTTGGTGCAGGAGAAGGCTGAATGGTGCAGAATAATGAAGGCTAAATATCTTAATCAGGGACATTTTTTTAGAGCCCTGGACCTGGTTGGTCTCCCTTCTGGCTCTAAAATTTGGAACAACATTCTTAAGTGCAGATCCCTTTTGAAGGAAGGGGTCAGATGGAAAATTGGAAATGGGAGATCAATTAGATTCTGGAAGGACTGCTAGATTGGGGGCAGACCCCTTGCTGACAGTCATTTTAATATACTGAGGGAGCACGCTAAAGATCTTATTGGTACTTACATTGTTGATTATACTTCACCCAGAGCTAAATGGAAAATTCTGAATTTGATTTTCTTGCATTGGTCGGACCTTCTTCCTAAGGTTACGAAGCTCCAGGAGCTTCTAAATATGGTTAGACTTCCTTTATTTCCCAAGGAGGACAAGCTATTTTGGATAAAGAGCCTCTCAGGGCAGTTCACCGTTAAGTCTTCTTACCAACTGCTTCTTAAGTTTGATGGTGATGAACATTATTGGAAGAAGGTGTGGATTCATCAACTCATTCCTAAAATAAATTTCTTTTGGTGGACTTCCATTCATGGTAAAATTTTAACCATTGATAACCTTGTTAAGAGGGGCTTTCAATTCCCTAATTGGTGTACTCTTTGCAGAAGGGAAGAAGAAACTATTTCTCATCTTTTTATTCACTGCCAATTTGCTTCCCAGGTCTGGCAGAATGTTTTACAAAGGTTGAACATCTCTTGGGTCTTTGATAGAGATATTCACCAATTTATCTTAAATTGGAAATTCCCCTCCAAACATCTGTTTATCCGACTGCTTTGGCAGCTTATTCCACCTCACATTTGCTGGTGTCTGTGGAAAGAAAGGAATAACAAGATCTTCAGAGAGACGAAGAAAAATGTTGATGGTTTGTTGATAATCCTTAATAAGCTCCTCCTGGATAACATTTCGACTTGTAAATGGAAGACACCTAGTAATCCCCCAACTACTTAGGATAGAAGCATAGCTACTATTTGGAAATTGCCTAGTGAGTTCCAAAGATTTGATAATTCCAAAATGATCATTAGGAAGAATACTAAATGGAGAACCCCTAAGCTGCCCTGGGTTAAGCTAAATTTTGATGGGGCGGCTAGGGGAGGTATGGCAGCTGGAGGTGGTATTATCAGGGATCATGTCAGTGGCTTGGTGGCTGCCTATGCTGGGAAACTGAAAGATCACACTAGCAATCAGGTTGAAGGTATGGCCCTTTTATGGGGTCTTAGAATTGCGATGTCACTCGGCGTCAAGACCATGGAAATTGAAGGCGACTCAATGCTAATAGTGGAAGCCACAAAAGGCAAGATGATTGCGGGTTGGTCTTTAAAAGGTATTGTGGGGGACATTTGCTCCCTCCTAATTGGTCTCCAGGACTTTACTATCCAACATGTCTATAGGGAGGGGAATGCGACTACTGACAACTTGGCGGCGGTGGGTCTTGATATTGAAGGGCTATGGTGTTGCCGAAAAGTGTATTTTTTGTCCCCCTTGACTTTGGCTTATTTAAGGGAAGATCTAAACAATTTAAATGGTGAGCCCTAGATGGTGTTTTCTAATTTTAGTTGGG
Source organism: Sequoia sempervirens (assembly GCA_007258455.2). NCBI lineage: Eukaryota > Viridiplantae > Streptophyta > Pinopsida > Cupressales > Cupressaceae > Sequoia > Sequoia sempervirens. The sequence continues at coordinate 16,325 of VDFB02199324.1, read as the reverse complement.
CTCCTACTAACTTTGGTTAATATTTCTGGTGGGAGCATGGTTTTGAATAATTGGCTATTATGTGAGGTGATGGATATCATGTGATTGTCCTCTTGCATGTACGGTCGCTTTTGGGCTGATGGTAAGGCGAGTCTTTCTATCCCTAGTGGCCGATGGTGTCATCATTTTTTGAACCCCCTAAATTGTCGTGTTGAGCCTCATAAGTTAGCGGATTTTATTAGATTTTTTGAGCTGGCCAAGTATTACACCGATATCATGCCCTTACGTGCCTGGGGCGATTTACATGAGGGAGCTGCTACCTTTGTGTGGGATGTGAGCTGTGGCATTTATCGCCTTCTTTTTCAACTTTTCTTATCACTTCTCACCGGCCCTTCCTCTATCGACGTTTCTAGAATTGGTTGCCATCGCTTTTACCCTGGTTATCTCTTTATTGTTCTGGTGGTCTGCGACTTTTGTGTGGGCTCTATGGGTGGGTACAAAGTGCGCGTGGAGCCAGAAAAATGTGACGAGTGGAAAGTGGATGCCACTGTTTGGCACATTTGCAAGGAGGGCAGCATTGCCTAGTATATGGAGAACATGATTGGGCATGATGAGGGTCTGTCAATTAAGTTTGTCACCTCTTGGAATGATGGTAGGGTTACCATCGACGACATTTCTTTTGAAGTTTCTGAGGAGGTTATTGCTAGAGCCATGTGACTTCCAAATAGTGGTCGTACCTGGAAGAAAACCACAAAAGTGCCAGACCAGATTAGTCTTAACCAGTTCTTTCGGGGTGAGGAGAAACCCGTCAAGCTATAGGGTGGCTATGACTAGGAGGTGCTTTCAGAATCGCGGGACAAAATTTGTATGGTTATCATGAAGTACTTCACGCTGGAAGGAAGGTATGGGGTTTATTACTATTACCATTTTCACTTCCTCAACCACCTTAGGAATAACTAGTATATTTCCATTTCGTTTTTCCTTTTCCATTCTTTGGATAGCACTGTTGTTGAGTTTAATGAAGCCTCATTTTCTGGAAAGAATTACACCATCCTACACCAAGGCCTTATGTCTAGGCTTTACCATTTCCATATGGCCCTTTGCCCTGCTCGGCCTATCACTGTGCAAGAAGTCCCTTGCCTGACTGCTCTTGACGAAACCCTAGCTTCCTCTACTCCCCCTTCTGCTAGCATTCTAGATGTGCTGGTCTCAAGCAAGAAAAAATGTTTAAAAAATCCCGCTTTGAAAGCCCTTCCCCATGGTTTGTCCCCTGTGATGGTTTCAGGGGAAAAGGGTAAGGATAAAAAATGTGTTGCTCCTACCCCAAGACCAAAGGCCAAAGCTTCTAAGAAAACAAAATTCTGCCTCCACCAAATTGATTCCAATATCAAAATCACTGAAGAAGCTAATACCCCCCGCAGATCCAATAGATTGGTCTTTAAGCAGGATAAAGTGGGAAGTCTCAAGGAGGCTTCATATTCGGAAAATGGTAATGGGAGTGACAACAAAGATCTTGAGGAATAGGTGGCAGGAGGGGAGGACCAGTCTGTCTCGGCGAGTAGTGCCTCCCATGTGTCTGAAAGTTTGAAGAAGGGCTCTGCCATTAAACCCCGGGCCTGTAATACGGTTGAGGGAAATGCCCCCTTGAAAGAAGATTATAATAAAAAGAAACATGTGGGGGACGAAATGGACATGCTGAAAGGGAGAATCGAGGGATTGGAAAAAAAGGTTCAGGAAGTGTCACACTTTTCCTTGAAGGTCATGCACAGGTCGGCTACTAGTCTTTATCTGTTGCAGAAGGACAAGTCTGTGGACGATGGTGAGGATGACGCTAGCTTTAAGGAACTGCTCAAGTTCCTCACAACGGATTGGGTGACTGCTATTAAGGACAAACCATGCATGGAAGAAAAGAATTAGGCTTTTGGTTCTTTAAGTTTTTTAATAGCTTATCTATAATTGTTATGTATATGTTATTTTATGACTGGTTTGACCCCTGGGGGTCTATGGACTCGACTGCTCAGTATCATGCTTGCATGATGGACTCTTTTTATTATCATGTCTTTAGTGTTGTTTTGTAGTTTTTGATGTTTTGTTGGGGGTGATGGCTTGGTTTACTCTGTTGTCACTGTGTTGTTAATGTTTTTGCTCTGGATTGCCTTGGTTGCCTTGTTGTGATGGGACAACACCCTTGTTTTGCTTACTTTTATATCCAAAATAAATTCTTGTAATATTAATATTTTATTTAAATATAATATATAAAATAACAAATATAATTAATTCGTCGATAAACTTACTTTTTACAAGTGAACTTGTTAGTGCATTTTTTGCGTCAAACTTATCTCACTTCAAAACAATTTTACCTCCCCAACAAACCATATTGAGGTCACCGTAAGTAAGTTTATCAAGTTTATAGCGCAGTTAAAACTCAAACCAGAATAATTATTATTCTTTGGAATGCCTTAGAAAACTTCAATGGAAAAAACATGAGTAAAAGATAAATCATCCTATCATAATCCTTCTCCACATTTTAAGGGTCCACTTCACACAGTGATAATTATATCTTTCAATATACTGTGTTTTTTAATTTAAATCTATTTGATAGAATTTGAATTTATTATCCTTGGAATATCTTAGTCATGGCAAAATAAAAGGGTAATGGAAAACATGGGTAAAAGATAAACCATTCTATTATAACTGTTCTCCTCATTTTAAGGGTCCACTTCACACAGTGATAATTATATTCTTCAATATATTGTAATTCTTAATTTAAATCTATTTGATAGAATTTGAATTTATTATCCTTCAGAATATCTTAGTCATGGCAAAATGAAAGGAAAAAGTTTGATGGAAAACATGAGTAGAAGATAAATCATTCTATTGTAACCATTCTCCACATTTTAAGGGTCCACTTCACACAATGATAATTATATTCTTCAATATATTGTATTTTTTAATTTAAATCTATTTTATAGAATTTGAATTTAAGGGTGGTTTTTTTAGATTTTTAAGGATAAAATTAAGAGATTTGTAATTTTTAAAATTTACATCTTTTATATGTTGGTGGTTAATAAGGAAGAAAGTTTTTTTTCTTTCAATGATATGTTTATAATAAATATGTTGAGCTTTATGAAATATTAGAGATCTCATTTGTTTTTATATATTAGTTTTAGAGCTTACTTTTATTATTTAAGATTATAATGATTTATTTTGATACGTTTTATTTGTGATGTCTACTTTTATTTTTTTTTATATTTTTAAGTATCATAAATCAATTTTACTTGTCAACAATAATATTATTATATTATTTTAATTTATTCATAAAATTAAATTTATTTAAAATATATAAATACATATCAGACATGTTTAACTTATTAAATATTAAAGATCTAATATATTTTATATATTATTTTAGAGCTTATTTTTTATTATTTAAAATTATAATGATTTATTTTCATACATTTTATTTGTGATGTTTATTTTGTACTTTTTAATTATATTTTTAAAGTATCATCAATCACTTTTAGTTGTCAACAATAATATCATTATTTTATTTTATTAATTTATTCATGAAATTAAATTATTAGAAAAAATATAAATACAGATCAGTGAACATTGATTTAAATTTTACCCCTGATCATTTAAAATCCCCATGAAAAAATATTCTCATTTCCTTGTACGCAATTTGATGTCTTGAGATTTGAATGCATTGATGTGATTTATAGTGAGTTGATTGAAGCAGCCACTCAGCTATCAACTTGCGTTTCACAGGGCTCTGAGTTGATTGAAACTCTTCATATTAATGACATTAAACTCTTCCTATTAATGACATTTCACTTTGAATGTAAGTATTTAGGTTTAAAGATTTTATTTACGCCTTGAGTTTTTCTTCTCATCAATGTGTTCCTTGCTATTAATTCTCACCACCTTTCATCACGACCAACAGTTTCGATAAATATGGTGGAGGTGAACTCTGATTTCCCATTCGTAAAAAGCTGCTTTTGAAGAGATTACCTGCACCTCACCAAACAAACAGATTTTGTCTTGTTACTATTTGCATCTCCTTTTTAAATTTTACTATCATGTTTGTTTGAAATATTTAATGACTTCTGAAATAATTTTCATGCATGGAAAATAATGTTTACACACTTTAGATTTATTGAATTTAGTTTGAAACCAAAATCCTACTTTTTTTTGTTACAATTGTGGGCAGTTCTTGTGTGCTGCTTTGAATTTGTTGTTTGATTAGTGGTTGAATGTTGTTAGAAGAAACATGTTTGTATCATAAAATCAGTTCATTTACATTACAATTTAAAAAGGATGAAATATTTGTGAAAATAGGAAGAAAAAACTTATTCCATGCTTTCAGTTACCAGTTGTAAACTCTTCCTCGAGCCCTAAGGTTACAAGAAATATTTTCAGTTACCAATTGTAATCTTTTTAGTTACAAATGTCAATCCAATCCCATAAAATCCAATAAAATAAAAATCATCATATGAATGGTATTTTCCTTGAAAGAAAAGAATAAATTTGATTCTCAATAAATGCCAACCCACAGCCATAAATCAAAAGAACAAAATAAATCAAGCAACCATAGATAAAACCAGAGACCCAATACCATTTACTTAACATTTAACAACAAAATTGTTTTGGAATGAAATAAAACACAACACAAATGATCGAGCAGTGTATAGATCCCCTGAAGGAAACTCACCGAAACCAAGACAAGCCACTTACCTCAAGATTCTTGCACAAATTGAGTTGTGTTGTCAATGATACTGTTGAGAAGTAATAGGCAGAGTTGTTGGAAGGAAACTTCTAATTTCTCCCTCTGCTATTTCTCGCAGTTTCTATAATCTCTTTTGGAATCACGTGAAAGCATATACAGTCACAAACACAATGGATATAACAATAAAGGAGTAGTCGAAAGGAAGAATAAAACTATAATGGATATGTCCAGGAGCATGATGAAGGCCAAAAATTTATCCAATGATTTGTGGGTAGAAGCAATGGCATGTGTTGTGTACATTTTGAATAGGAGTCCTATAAAGAGTGTGAGGGATAAAATCCCCCCAAAAGCATGGAATGGTAAGAAGCATACTATCTCTCATTTTAGAATTTTTGGATGTGTTGCTTATTCTCTAGTGACATCTGAATTGAGAAGGAAATTAGATGATAAGAGTGAAAAATATATTTTTATTGGTTATGATGAGCAATCAAAATCTTACTAGTTATATAATTGAATTACAAAAAAAATGATTATTAGTAGAGATGTTCAATTTAAGGAAGAAGAATCATGGGATTCAAATGTTGACATATTAGTCACAGGTGGAGCACCTATAAATGATATTGAGGAGGAACCAAAAGAAAAAGGTGGTCAAACACTGCCAAGTACTCCATCAAGAAATGTTGTGCAAGGCATATCATCATCCCATCCAAATATTTCTATTCCAAATCCAAATTTAAGTGATGAATAAGATCCAACACTTGCTTCATTAAGAAAAAGGTGCAAAGGAAAGAAAATAAAAAGCTTAAAAGAAATTTATGATAAAGAAGATGAAAATGTGAATTCAAATTTTACTTTATTTGCTAGTGATCTTGTTTATTTGAAGAAGCAAGAAAAGATGATAATTGATTAAGGAATGTATGAAGAAATAGAGACTTATTGAAAGAAATAAAAACATGGAGTTAGTAGATTTACTTGAAGGTAAAGATTACATAGGATTTAAATTTAATGCTGAAGGTTCAGTTGTAAAACATAAAGCAAGATTAGTTGCAAAAGGGTTTTCACAATAGTATGGGTTTGACTATAATGAAAGTTTTGCTCCAGTTGTACGAATGGACACAATTAGATCTGTTCTAGCAGTAGCTGCACATAATAAATAGAATGTGTTTCAAATGGATGTGAAATTAGCTTTCTTGAATGGTTTTCTTGATGAAGAGGTTTATATTTTACAACTCCCTAGTTATGAAGTTCATGGTCATGAAAATAAGGTTTATAAATTAAACAAAAGGAATGGTGAGCCTACATTGTACATAAATACTAATGATGAAGGTAAAATTTTGATTGTATGTCTATATATTGATGATTTGATTTTTAGTGGAAATTTGTCTGTGGACATGTTTAAGTTAGATATGATGAAAGAGTTTGAAATGAAAGATTTGGGCTTGATGAGATACTTTTTGGATATTGAATTTGTTTAAACAAATAAGGGAATTTCTTTGTCAGTCCAAATATACCAAGGATGTATTAAGAATATTTAAAATGTTGAATTGTAATCCTGCACCAACTCCAGTTGTTATGCATGAACAAAATTGAGGAAAGAGGATAAGGGGTCAAATGTTGATCCAACCAAATTTCAAAAGCTTGTTGGTAGTTTAATGTATCTTATAGCTACAAGGCGTGATATCATGTATGGTGCAAGTTTGATTTCAAGGTTCATGGATTCACCTTGGAATTCTCACTTTCAAGTTGGGAAGGGAATACTCAGATATGTTGGAGGAACAATAAGATATGAAATTCTATATTCCAAAACTAAAAATTTTGATTTGGTTGGTTATACTGATAGTGATTTTATAGGTAACATAGATGATAGGAAAAGTACATTAGGAAATATTTTTCATATAAGACCAGGAGTTGTTTCATGGGTATCAAAGAAGCAACCTATAGTGACAATTTCTTCAGTCGAAGAAAAATATGTAGTTGTAATTACTATAGCATGTCAAGCAATTTGGATGTGTCAAATTTTTTCAGATTTGTTGTATAATCAAGATGAACCAACACCAACAATTTGAATGTGTCAAATTTTTTTAGATTTTTTGTATAATCAAGATGAACCAACACCAATCCTTTGTGATAACAAGTCAGCCATTACATTATCCAAGAATCATGTATTTCACAAAAGAAGCAAGCATATTGATAGAAGATACCACTTCATTAGGGAATTGGTCAACAATGGAGAAATCTATCTTGAATTTTGTAGATCCAAAAATCAGCTGGAAAACATTTTTACCAAGGCATTACCAAAGGATATCTTTGAATATCTAAAAAAAAATTTGGGAGTTGTTGATCTGGCTGAAATTAAGAGGGAGTGTTAGAAGGAAACTTATAATTTCTCCCTCAGTTATTTCCTACAGTTTCTATAATCTCTTTTGGAATCTACCAAATCAGACTGATGTGTTAATTTAGCTTATTTCCATCTTAGTTGTTGTTATGTTTAGAAGTTTTTTTTTCACGTCATTTTTGAAAGTTGCTTTGTATCTATTTAAATAAGACTATTGTAGCCATTTTGGATCGATCAAATGAATAAAGATATGATTTGTTTTCTGTTGTAACATTATTTGTTATTGTTTTCTTTTTTTCTTTGCTCTTTCTATCAAGAGTTTGCAAGAAAAATATTATGAAACCCTACCAAAGTAGAACTTTCTTTTAAATGATATGAAACAAAACCACTCTCCCTACGGTTGCGAAAAAATGATCTAAAAATAGCAGGATTTAAAAACATTTTTGCAGGATTTTAAACAAGAATATTCGTTGTGAGTAAGAAAATGTATTCAAGCATGGGGAGAGGAATTGGTTGGAGTAGTTCAAAAGAGCAAGAAAAATGAAAGACTCTTGATGTTAGGCGCCTATATAAAATAATGAAGAATAAATCCAATCCCACAACGTACAACAAATTGATCAAGAAAATACTTCAAAAGAAAGAAAATTCTAGTGCAAGTTATGAAAAACCTCAATTGCATGATGATAAGCAAGGGCTTGTATTGGAGAAACAATGTTGTATTTGTGAGATTGGTAGAAAAGAATAAGACACTCTAATTAAATGCAGCAATGAGAAATGCCTCTATAAGTTTTATCAAATAAGGTGTTTGATACCTCCATAGGCAAGTGCTCCTCCACCTAAAATAATGACTGAGCTCATGCTTACTGTTGTTTTCCATGTGAAATCTTGAAATAAAGTTTTCCTTTTATGCACAATTTCTCAAAAAAATATGTTAAACAAGACTTAGCCAAATGTTTTCTTGTAAAAAATATTTCAAATAATAACTTAAATATAATTTTTTTCTCTCAAACATTTAGAACAAGACACAAATAAAGTTTTGTGTTCACATGTAGTTTCTCTAAAATATTGAAAAAAATCAAACAACAACTTGGTAAAGTTTCCTTTTCCTCACAATTTGTATTAAGTTTTCTTTTCTATGCATTTGCCATGTTTAAAATTTAATCACTTACAAAATTTATTTTGTACAGCTAAAATTAATCACTTATAAAATTTACCTTATATAGGTGGTCAACCTATGATAGAGAAAATAAACAAAAAAAAAATTACCCTTTCTATCTTTCTTTTTAAAAATTTATGTATCTAGTTAAATTTTTACAGTTTATGGATTTCTCATCTAACAACATTGTGTTTCACTACATACAAATTCCAGGGCTTGAAACGAGGACCTTCAAAAAGATATTGTGAAGCTCTTATTTTAATTTGATTGATGCAAACTTGATAGTAATTGTTTAAAGCAATCTAATCAACATTTTGTTTGGTGGGGAATGTGACTGCTGACAGTTTGGCGATGGTGGGTCTTCATATTGAAGGGCTAAGGTGTTGGCGAAAAAGTGGATTCTTTGCCCCCCCAGCTCTAGATTTTTTAAGGGAAGATCTTAGCAATTTAAATGATGAGCCCTAAAAGGTGTTTACTTATTTTAACCTGGCTCCTACTAACTTTGGTTAGTTTTGTTGGCAAGAGCATGCTTTTGAATAATTGGCCATTGTGTGAGGTGATGGATTTCATGGGATCATCCTTTGGCATGTACGACCTTTTTTGGGCTGATGACAAGATGTGCCTTTCTACCATTAGTGGCAGATGGGGTCATCATTTTTTGAACCCCCTAAATTTTTCGTGCCGAGCCTCATAATTTATTGGATTATGCTAGATTTTCTGAGTTGGCTAAGTCCTACGCCTATATTATGCCCTTTCGTGCTTTGGACGATTTGCATGAGGGAGCTACTTCCTTTGCATGGGATGTGAGAGGTGGCATTTATTGCCTTCCTTTTTGACTTCTCATTTCACTTCTCATCGGCCTTTTCCCTATGGATGTTTCTAGAATTTGTTGTCATCTCTTGTGCCCTGGTTTTCTTTTTTCTGTCAAGGTGGTCTGTGACTTTTGGGTGGGCTCTATGGGTGGGGACAGAGTGTGCGTGGAGCCAAACAAGTGTGACAAGTGGAAAGTGGATGCCACCATCTGGCACATTTGTAAGGAGGGTGGCATTTCCAAGTATATGGAGGCCATGACTGGGCATGATGAGGGCCTGTCACATAAGTTTGTCACCTCCTGGAAGGATGGTAGGGTTACCATTAGTGGAATTTATTTTGAAGTTTATGAGGAGGTTATAGCAAGAGCTACGTGGCTTCCGAATAGTGGTCGTACCTGGAAGAAATTGATGAAAGTTCCAAACTAGATAAGTCTTAACCAGTTCTTCTGGGGTGTGGAGAAGCTTGTTAAGTTAAGGGGTGGCTATGACCAAGAGGCACTTCTGGAACCATGGGATAGAATTTGTATGGTGATTATGAAGTACTTCACGCTAGAAGGAAGGTATGGGGTCTACTACTATTACCATTTTAACTTCCTTAACCACCTTAGGAATCACTAGTATATTTCCATTTCTTTTTTCTTGTTTCACTCTTTGGATAGCACTGTTGCGGAGTTTAATGAAGCTACGAATTCTGGAAAAAAATACACTATCCTGCACCAAGGCCTTATGTCTAAGCTCTATCATTTTCACATGGCCCTTTGCCCTGTTCAGCCTATCACTATGCAAGAAGTCCCTTGCATGCCCGCTCTTGTTGAAACCCCAATTTCCTCTGCCCCCCCTTTTGCCAGCATTATGGATGTGTCAGGTCCAAGTAAGAAAAAATGCTTAAAAAATCCTTCTTTGAAATCCCCTCCCCATGACGCTTCCCCTGCAACGGGTTTAGATGGGAAGGCTAAGGATAAAAAATGGTTTGCTCCCACCCCAAGACCTAAGGCCAAAGATTCTAAGAAAACAAATTTTTTCCTCCACCAAATTGATTCTGATGTTGAAATCACTGAAAGAGAAAATACCCCTCGTAGATCTAATAGACTGGTCTATAAGTAGGACAAGGTGGGAAGTCTTAAAGAGGTTTTGGATTTGGATAGTGGTAATGGAAGTGATAGCAAAAGTCAAGGGGAACAGGTGGCCGATGAGAAGGTTAAGTCTTCCTCAGAAAGAAGTGCCTCCCATGTGTCTGAAAGTTTGAAGAAGGGCCCTGCCAGTATAATTGTGAAGGAAATCAAGCCTCGGGCCCCTAACACTATGGAGGGAAAGGCCCCCTTGACTGAAGATTATGATAAAAAGGAACAGGCATGGGTTGAAGTTGACAAGCTGAAAGGAAGAATTGAGAGACTGGAGAAGAAGGTCCAGGAAGTGTCACACTTTTCCCTAAAGGTCATGCACATGTCAGCTACTAGCCTTTATTTGCTGCAGAAGGAAAAGTCTGCAGATGATGGTGATGAGGACGCTAGATTTAAGGAACTTCTTAAGTTCCTCACGGCTGATTTGGCAACTGCTATTCAGGACAAACCATGCATGGAAGATTAGTTTTAGTCTTTGGGTTCTTTAAGTTTTTTGATATGTTATCTATGACTATTATTGTGTTTATGTTATTTTATGATTGGTTTGACCCCTGGGGGTCTATGGACTCGACTACCTTGAATCATGCCTACATGATGGACTCTTTTAATTACTTAGTTGTTAGTGTTATTCTGGAGTTTTTGATATGACTTGCTATGGGTGATGGCTTGGTTTACTTTGATGTCACTATGTTATTAATGTGCTTGCTTGGGATGCCTGTAGTTTTCTTATATTGAAGGGACATCACCCTTGTTTTTGCTGCTTTTTATATCAAAAATGTTGTGTTTCACTTCATATACCTACATTTCATGGCTTTAAAAGAGAAGCTTCAAAAAAGGAAAGTAGATACTCTTATGTAACTTTGACCAATACAAACTAGGGACAAATTGTTCAAAAGAGTTGCATTGTTTTAAAAAAAAAATCAATAAAAAATTGTACCTACTTATATTATAAAAGGCATAGTTTATACAAATATATTTTTATACAACCAATTATGTATTCTTACAATTCATTTATGGTTTTTCCCTTGAACCTCCTATGGATGCAAGTGCTAGTATATAAATTTATATTAATTAATTGATAAATATGTGATAAAAGTATTATTTAACTAGTATATATATCTTAAATGTTAATCTATATAATATACGCCGAGATATATCATTTTAGATACCTATTTTATTTATTTCTTAAAAAAGTTGAAATATCATTAATATGTCTATTTTGGTGGATTTTTTAAAATAAATATTTCTAATATGTCTCATGCTTTTTGTTTGTTTTAAATAAATATATATTATTAACTCTCTCTTTTTTTTTCTTTTTTTTTTTTAAGGATAGGACTATGACCTAAATTCTTTTTTTTTTTTAATTCTTTTTTTAAATAAATAAATATTGTTTTGATTAGGTGAAAAGGAGGTTTTTGAAGGGACCTAAAACCCTTTATAACCAAAAATAGAGCTGAAAAAAGATCACCCTGCAACCAACCAAAAACCAGGACCCAAACAAGACACTTCAAGATTTACATTTAGAACTACTCTTGTGGGAGCGGAGAGTCATGTCAAAAGAAGGTTTAGAGAATTTTTCTCTCTTTCCCTTTACAGTAATCTAGCCTTCTTCCACTTGCATTGCCTTAGCATGCCAAGTCGCCATACTACTATGCTAAAGAAAATTTCCTGTAGCCACTATCTCAGAGATTTCATTAGTATTTATTCATGCAGGCAATGTCTTATCAGAAAAGCTACAAGAAATTCTAGCCGGAGTGCTATCCCCAATAATGGTAGCCTAAGACCCATTCTCATGCTCTTTTGGGGTTTCAATATGATAATCTTTCTCAATATCAACAACCCCTTCATTTGGAGACATTTGGAGAGTGATGCCCCAAAAAAACCGGGTGTGGGATTCCAACACAAAATCCACCCTTAGAAAAGACATCCGTGTTAAGCTGTGCTTTTCTCACCCTCATATAATGTTGTTGAGAGGCACCTTTCCTACCATGTAGTCATATTTTCTTCTCTCTAATCCATTTCTTGTGTCTAACATGACCTATTTAAAAAAAATAAATATTTTGAGTGCTGGAAGGGGACTCTCAGTCCTGTGTACTGGGACCAAGAACCCTTAGAAGATTTAAGTAAAATCTCAGCAAGCAACCCTTTTGAAACATCCATGTCCACCAATATACAGGCAAAGGTGGAGTTAAAAATATTAGAGGATTCAACATCCACCAACAAAAAATCTCCAAGGGCTTCACCCACTTCTTCTAAAAGAGAATCATCCCATAAATGGAGGGGGAGATTAGGTAGCCGAATCGAGATCAGGATCTTATTGAAAGTTTCAGAGGAAGGATTGAAATCAGAATGCCAAGGCTTAATCATCAAAAAAAAATTGTCCTCCCAACTAAAAAAATGATCAGATAATATTTTGTTTCTATCTTGAGCATTGCCAAATTCGGCAATAAAAAACCCCTTAGCCATGGGGAAAATATGAACTTTACCAGTAATTACAGGCTCCCATTCTTTTCATATCCATGAGTGTAGTTGAGGGAGGCTAGGCCAAAAACCCCTAAACATACAAATCACCCCCTGTAATGAAAGCTCAGAAGCATTATTGTCTATTTCCTCCACAGTCTTTGCTTTCAGGATGATGGAGATGGCATTTGCAACAGGGATGAAACCCCTGTTTGGCATTCTTCTCAAATGATAGTTGCTTTTTTCTTTCTTTCTTTCATATCTAATTTATTTATGGTAGTGTGTTTTGGGCATTTTTCAAAGCATAATAAAAAAGAAAAGTTAATATTTTTTGAACTCTTCAAAGGTTATTTTTGTGAGGCCACGTTATTTCTAAACATATGCTACTCTATTATTTAGAATAGGTGAATATCATTGAGATAATAATGATCAAGTTAAGTGCAATTAAAATGTCTATGCATGTTCTATTATTTGTTTGATATTCATTGGAATTAAATAAGTTATTGACTCAATATCTTTTAGATATGTATAGTTCATTTTACTATATAATTTGATGTTTATTTACACATAATTGTTAATTATGTGATATTTATTACGATGATGATTTTTTATTTCTTTATATGTAATTAAAAATATTCAATGATTTTGGAAGTTATTATCATTTTGACAATACTTTTATCATTTAAAAGGAACTCTCAAGTTATTATTGTTGATAACCCTAATTATCATTTTGAATAGTTAGTAAGTTATTATGTGGATGATTTTAAGTTTCCTTTGGAATAATTATAGATTTATTTTAATTTCAGTTTTAATCTTAGTTATCTTGATGGTTAGCAAGTTGTTAATAGTTAACATTGCATTTGGTAGTATATGCCTCAAAATTATCTATACGATTGGAGAATAGAATTTGTAAATGCTTGGTTGCCTATTTTTAAGAGAAATAGAAATGATTTTTATTATTACTTACATCTTCCACATACTTAATAAAAATTCTTTGCAAGAATTAACTAGTCATGGTTGCATAGGATGCTTTGCTAATATTTTCTTAAGGAATCTTTGTGGACTTATGCTAGTGTTTTGAATATAGATTCTTGTAAAGATCAATATTTTGAAATAAGTTTCCTCTTAGCAAGACCTAAAGGTTGTTTGTACCTTCTTTGGAGTCTTTCATTTATTTTGATGCAAATAGGTACTAAAGATCAATGTGTATTTTCTTGAAAATAGGGCATCAAGAGTATAATAATAATAAAGTGATAATTCCTTGTAGATGCATAATATTATTTACTTTAATCAATTATGGCCATGTGAATGGAAGGTCGGGGTAATGTATTAAGAGAACAGTCTTGTGTAGTAAGGGTTTTGGACCCCCACATGCTTGTTGCCTCATATAAAAATCATGTCCACTATGTGGGAAGTGAAACATGATTTTTTGTAGAAGATATAAAGTTGATTAGGAAATATTTTGAACATCTCCGTCTTGTTACATTAGGTCTACACCTTACTAGTTGATTGTGTTTGTGGCTATTTATGTCATATTAGAAATTTTCACGTTATGGTATTTATTGCATATTACGTTTTGGATCATTGCAACCTATTTTTTCTTTAAAAAGGGAGTTAAGAAGGGAAATTTAGTAATTAGGAATTGTTGATATAACTGCACTTCAAACCCAACTATTAATATACTAAATTAAATCGGCATTCCTATCTCCATCTCCTGTTTATGTTGATCACAATACTTAGTAATACCATTATAGGAATCTTCTATACCAACTAAGGGTTTGATTAAGTGGTTGGAGGAAATGAATTATATGTTGTTTGGCACCACTAATTTACCTAAATTTAATTGCTATCACCTTGTTAAAAGTAACTATTGTAATTGTAATGGGTTCAGGTAAGTGGTTGGTCAAGAGATGGGTGCCCATGCCATTAAGGGGAATTCCATCCCATTTCCAAGAGCATGATAAAAATAAGATAGGTCCTTCTTACGTACAATTCAAAAAGACTATTATTCAAAGCAAGCAAAATGGAGGAAGGATAAGGTGTCAGTATGTACTGTGCAAGGGGATGATAGTGTTAATGATGGATGGAAGATGCTTGGATGAGGGGTCTAGTCACACATTATTGGAGAGGATTCATTTGAGAGGAGGTGGTTGGTTGAAGTTATAGGGTGGGTGTTGGAAAATTGTTAGTGCTCCCATCAGGATTCATGAAATGGACTAACCACCTCTCATGGATCCGTTAACTCTAGAAGTTGTATTGGGCATTAACAGGTCGATCTTTTGCTGCAATGAAAATTGTGGGGACAACAATTGATATTAGAGCCAAAGATGTTGGGTTCAAATCCCCTTGGCTCACACTGAGGGAGAGATTGTTGGAAAATGGTCAGTGTTGCCCTTGGGATTCATGACATGGACTAATTTCCTCCCATTGATTTGTTAACTTTGGTAGTTGTATCAGGAATTAACAGGTCGATCTTTTGGTGCAACAACAACTGTAGGGACAATAGTGGGGTGAGTGCATTTGTGTAGGGAGAAAGGATTAGGAATTTGTCCTTTCACTGGATGATTTCCTAGATCATGTGCCTCAGCTACACTTCCCCATTATATTCCATGTCTATAGGACAGAGACAAAGATAAAATATGTAAATAAAGTTTTTCTTCATCTAGGAGAAATATGCAATACCTATTTCAAGCTGTGATGTTGGTGCAAGAAGAGTGGACATTAGAAAAGGTTGTGAAGTTTGGCTTTACACCCATAGATTTCATTACTTGAAATTTTCTTAGGCCTTTTCAATAAATCCATTTCGTACTTTTCCTATAATCATGGTTGTTCCTAAGATTAAATTTCTTTGAAACATTCTATAAAATAGTTCACATGTCTAGTATATGCATCGACATCTTGCATACTTATCACTGCAACTGCAACATAAAATATCCCCCTTCCATTATTCTTTGATGGATGTCCATACCCTATCCCAAAGCTCTCATTTTGGCACAGGCTTGGAGGATGTTAGCGTGGGGTTTGTCTTTACACCTACCAATTACTTTTGCTTTAAATTTTTTGAAGACTTTTTCAATAGATCCATTTTGTGTATAGCTGAAAATCACGACACCCCATGAGACCACATTTGTTTGGGGTATTCTACCAAAACTTTCATGTGCCTTGTCTATGGTTCCATATTTTACATTCATGTCTACTAGGGCAGTTGCAGTTGCAGTTGAACCAATGAAAATAGGGTTACACCTTTTGGGAGATGGAACTTGGGCCTAGATTTTGTACTTGAGGTCATTAGGAACCTATATTCCTCAACAAATTGACTTTATTGAAGAATGAGCTAAGGGTTCCTTTGTGTGACTGGATGGAGGTTCACCATTAAATGATACTTTAAAAGAAGAAATTGAATGCACTATTCAAAGTCAAAACAAGATGGAAAAATTGAAATAAAACAATAACATGGAAGAATGATGGAGTCAAAGAAAAGTTTGAAACTCTAAAAATTTACCTTTTTAAGTGCACTAGGACTGATACGCCAAACTGGGTGATTTAGTCCTGCTAGAGGGGTTTTGGACAAAATCTAGAATATTTGTGGTGACTGATCAAGATCTATAGAAAGATAGAAAAAGGGCTATAAAGGGAATGGTCAAAGAGGGTTATTTTTTAGTTCTTATATTATTAATTGATATTTTAGCCTCTAAAGATCTTTTGAGCTTTTCTTCTTGTTCATCCTTCAAGTTTG
>VDFB02199323.1:0-11863 GCA_007258455.2 Sequoia sempervirens | reverse complement strand
TGAACATACTTTTTGTTTCCAAAGTTAGATTCATCATTGGTATCTAATCACATAGATACAACAATTGGATTATCAAATAAGAGATCTAATGAATAATCAACAAATTCACAAGTTAAGAGACATTCTAATATTCCAATGCTTTTGATTTGACACATAGTGTCACTTTGTATCCCATTTCCTTTCAGAACTTCTAAACATAGGTTTACTTTTGTTGATATTTGATGAGTGCAATTTACACTTCAACCAATCGATGCTCCATCTAAGCCCTTTTTCCAAATTAGTCTAATGTTCTTTACAAGTTTCCAACTTACAATCATCTTTCCAAGTGACTTTTTCCCAATTCTTGGTAACTTTATTTTCTCATAACCATAAGCACTCTAAAGTTTCTTGATTTATTTTTCTTATTTATAATCAAAACTCCAAATTGATCTTTCCAATTTTGGTTGATGGAACCATGCCCACTTCATTGATTTCTTCCTTTTTGACCCTTCTGGTTTCTATCCTTATTCTAGGTACTAACTTCATAATTATACACAAGATCTTGATCTTGTTCGAAATTAGATTTTTTCAAGGGTTATCCAACTTCTTGGATACTTCCTTTGTTGACTTTGTACTTTGATTATATTTTTTCAATTTATGCCAATAATTTATACTCCTAAATTCATAGTATTCTTAAATTTAAAAATCCTCGACTCTTTGCAGCTATAGGTTGCTACCAATAATGAGGTTATTTCATTTTCTTCCTATCCCCATAGAGTCTTTTAACAATTTCGTAGGGTGAAGGTATGTATTGGTTATCCTTCATAACCAACCTACATAAATTGATTGCATAATCTTTCGCAATCCAAGGGGGTAGTGTATTGAGTTATTGTTTTCAACTCCATGGATGACTCTTATCTAGTCCCAAACTTAAACAAGTTTCTAGGGATCTTCTCCTCTTTTTCATTTCGCTTTGTTTTTTCCTCTTTCCATCTTGGCATAAGAAATTTTCAACCTTTCTCTTCCAATAAGATTTATGTTTAACTTACATAATGAGCCCATAGGCTCCATAGTTGAACTCGATAGCTCTGATACCACATGTAACAATCCTAGTGTTCTACACAGTAAAATGTCAAAGTTTTCACCTCAATTGAATGATCCACAATGCTACAACATAGCAATAAATTTTTTTCTTTTCCATAATGTAAATTACATGCACATCTGACATAAACACTATTCCAAACTTCCATTTCATTCCATTGTAATTTCACAAATCTTTCCATAACATAGGTTTCATATTGAATAAATTCAAGTTTATCATTCAAGAATACATCCTTCCATAGAAATGGGTAAATGATACTTACACAGCTCTTCCAATCTTCATTTGGAAATAGATATACAACTAGTCCTGATGTTGCCACATTGGTGCATACATCATAGATGTCTCCATTCTCTGGTATGTGCACTCTAGTTGTCCTTGATATTGGCACTAACATTTGCAAACCTCAACCACCATCTAATGAGGAGAAGAATTACTCAAGCGCTTTTCCACCAACAACGAACTCAAATGCAGTCCCCCACACATCTACCACATATGGTAAGATGGCCCTTCCCTTCAATGAAGTGTTTGGTGTGGTAACCTCATAAAAATAGCCTATTTGAGCTTAGTGTTGTGTCCAACATAACTAGAACTTGCAAACACTACAATCTTGAACTAGCATGCATAAATGGAACATGGTGAACTAACATTGCAATGAGTGGCAATTTACACTACTTTGGCCAAAGTATTATCACCCAGTACTTCGAGTGATAGTCTTCCTATTCACATACACTACCATAGCTCGATTTGGATTATCACCATTCATATACTATGCTTAGGAAATTTCCTTCCATAGGTAATCACTAACCTCAGAAATAACCTATTCCCCTTTTCCCAAAACACAATGGTATCTCTACCTAGTAGTATTCTCATGCATAAGTTATCCCCTTCATTGGAAAATCTAATCCTAGGAATAATCTATGATTCCTTCATGACTTTAATTTTACAATAGCTTCATAAATAACTTATATTCTAAGGTATAGCTACATAAGTATCATCTTATCATATAATAATTAATCATTAATAAATGACTCAATTTAGGAATATATCACGTCAATAAGTGATTCTCAACCTTGGTATACCCTGATCCCAGATATAATTTATAATCAACAATCAGTTAGATTGAGTAGGTTAATCTAAACCTATGTGATTTAAACAAGCTCAACTACATAACCCATCCAAGTAGGTTATTCTCAACTTATTGGTGTAAACACATAAAAAATTTCATTAAAAGCATCCTCTTATTCAAAATTTTCCAATCATTAAGTGGATCCGAATATTATTATATTATTATTCTTCATAATATCAATTTCCTTCTTTTCACTATAGTTTTCATATATTTAGTCCATTTAATATTATATAATAATTTTAATATTCTCCATTACATCCTTCTTCTAACCTCTTTCACACCCGCTTTATCACCTATTTATCCTATTTCACTTCTTCTATTCCACTCATCTCATGCATGTGGGATATACTTTTCCAAGTCAATCTTTTATCCCACATTCATTCTGTAATCCGGATTCACCCCGAGGATGCCTATTTAAGCATATCCCCCTCTCATCTTTGATCCATCCACGTTCTTTGCATTTTAGTTATCTTTGCATCCACTTCGAATACTCTTTTGTTTTGCACTCTTTTTGATATCTATTTTCTCATAGTATATTTTGCATTCATCTCATTTTACCTTTATTAGAATATCTCTCACATCCATCAATCATAACCTCTTGTGCGTGCTACTGAGAGAATCTATTTCTAAACACAAGATTGTGATTGTAGGAAAACAATGGAGTAAATCTTTTTTATTATGCATGTGTGTTTAGATTAGATATTTGTTTTTGCATATGTGTGTTTTGTAGGTCACTTCATTGAGGATGTTGGAAATCAAAATCTTAATCCAATAAGATTTCAGACCCATTTTTCCTCCATCTACATAATGGTGAACCCTATGTGAATGAGTTTATGGTTGCATGCTCATAGTTTTATCATTTTTAATTAGTCTATGGCTGTATGTTTATTTCAAAATTATTTTACATGGAGTTACATGTTGATTATTCCTGGAGCATCTGAATGCTAGCTTATGGGCTTTGAAAACCTTCATTAGTCGAATCCTTTATGAAATATAGATTTCAAAGTTCTTTTATTCACTAATTCTAGGTGGTTTTCTTTCTTTAGATTTAATGCTTCACCTTTGATCACTAATAGACAAAGGGAATTTGCTTGGAAATCCATGAAACAAAAATAATATAGAGGAAATTAAGAAGTGATTCGAGCTGAAGCTAAGGAGAGAACAAGGGAGAAACAATGGTTGTATGCTTGCTTTTATACATATTGATGTGCCCATACTCTGCCATGTAAAGGGATTTCTTTTTGTTGAATTTTTGAGCTCTCATGAGTACTTCGCCATGCTGCAATAATCCCATATGTTGTTACTGTTTGCATACCTTATCCCTCCAAAAGCTTACTCTTCCTCTCCCTTGATGTAAACCGCATGTTGTGAAGCCTATGGTAAATCCTTATGCTATTGCTTGCTTTTAATTTTGCAAACAACTGGGTGCTCTATTCTTTTAGAGATCTAAAATGAATACTAGCTGAATCGTGCAATCACAACGTCCCATTCTGAATATATCATGTAGTCATGACATTTTTAGACTAATCCATTTCAAGCATATCCTACAATCATGGCTTCTCAGTCTGCAATCTGTCATTTATCCTGCAATCATTCCATTCTGAAATTAAATCCCACAACCACAACATTTTTTCCATTTTGAACATATCTTGCAATCACCTCAATTTCTCCTAAAATCATGCCAAGTTATCATCATTTCATCTTGCAATCAACATATGAAGTTTCCATTTGGTTTAATTTTAATTTTAGAACTAATTTTAATTTAGAGATAATTTTATTTTAGATTTAACTTAGTTTAGAATTAATTTTAATTTAGATTTTATTACGCCGAGTATGCAATCTGCCATGCTGACAAAGACGGGTGGAGCGTGACCGTGTAAAAAAAAAAATGTTAACTTATAAAAAGTAAAAGCCGACAACCAAAGTGTTTATTAAATATTATATATTTTCCGTCATAAATTTTCCAACTAATTAATTAAAAGCCGACAACTAAAGAGATATGAAATAGTATATCGTTTCGGTCATAGCTTTTGGAACTCATATAAATAGGAAGTAAATAGTGGGAATAAAAAATAGATTATTATCGGGAATAGTGCGAATAAATACAGAGGTGCAAGAATAAATAGTGCGAATAAACCGTGAGAGAAAAAAAGTAAGTTACATTATAATATTTGTTTTATTATAAGTAAATAAATTTTTAATAAAATATCTATTATAAGAAAGTAAATATTTTTTTAGTTTTATTCTTTTTGGGTAAAAAAATAATTCTATTATAATGCTTTTCAATTACAAATAAGAAAGTAATTTAATGTAAAATATAAATATATTATTAATTGTTTTTAGTTTTATTCTTTTAGGGTAAAAAAGTTAATTTCATAATGCTTATATTATAATATTTTTTTATAAGCAAGTAAATAATTTTTAATAAAATATCTATTATAAGAAAGTAAATATTTTTTTAGTTTTTTTCTTTTTAGGGTAAAAAAGTAATTCTATTATAATGCTTTTCAATTACAAATAAGAAAGTAATTTAATGTAAAATATAAATGTATTATTAATTGTTTTTAGTTTTATTCCTTTTAGGGGTAAAAAAAAGCACTGCATTAAAATAGGAAGCAAATAGTGCGAATAAATACAGAGGTGCAGATAAATACCGTGAGAGAAAAAAAGTAAGTTACATTATAATATTTGTTTTATTATAAGTAAATAAATTTTTAATAAAATATCTATTATAAGAAAGTAAATATTTTTTTAGTTTTATTCTTTTTGGGTAAAAAAATAATTCTATTATAATGCTTTTCAATTACAAATAAGAAAGTAATTTAATGTAAAATATAAATATATTATTAATTGTTTTTAGTTTTATTCTTTTAGGGTAAAAAAGTTAATTTCATAATGCTTATATTATAATATTTTTTTATAAGCAAGTAAATAATTTTTAATAAAATATCTATTATACGAAAGTAAATATTTTTTTAGTTTTATTCTTTTTAGGGTAAAAAGTAATTCTATTATAATGCTTTTCAATTACAAATAAGAAAGTAATTTAATGTAAAATATAAATGTATTATTAATTGTTTTTAGTTTTATTCTTTTAGGGTAAAAAAGTTAATTGCATTAAAATGTTTTTAATGCTTACATTATAATATTTATTTATAAGCAAGTAAATAATTTTTTAATAAAATATCTATTATGTGATTAATATATCACATACAAAAACAAGCAAATAGTGCAATGGATTAATATATTTGATTTGTAATTGAAGGGTTATGGGTTCAACTCTCATTGTGGGTTTAAAAATTAATATATTTTTTAATTTATTTATTTATTACTAATTTTATTGAAAAAGTTATTAATTAACATAATTGTAATCATAAAAAAATCAAAATAAACATGTAGTGCAATGGATTGGTGTGTTTTGTTTATAATCGTAAGGTTGTGGGTTCAATTCTCATTTGGATTCAAAATTTAATATATTTTTCAATTAAAAGTGAATATTACTATGAAATGGTATGTGTAGAAAATAGAAGGCAACCCTATTTTATGAGGGTGTTGTATTCCATTAAATTGTGTCTATATATATCAATTCCATTAAATCTAAAGTGACTTACTTTGATAGCATGCACTTTCTTTATGTTTGCTAACCTTAATTTTATTGTTCTTTTATTTTCAACGAATAATCTAATTAAAAATGTCACAGAACAAATTAGAAATCATAGTTGAAAGTCCAACTGCCTCTATAAGGTCAAATGATTTTGTTGAAACCCCTATCGACAAATGTGCAAGAATAGTTTTAGAGTGTTGCAATAACATTGTCAAAGAAATTGAAAATACAAGCTTAATGATCAATGATGATGTTGAGGAACTGGAAATAATGACAATGGAAGTTGTTGAAAAAAATGTTCATGAGGCATATACTATAGTAGGTGCATTTCCAAATATGCTCAAAGACGTATATAAAGATCACTATGAAAATAAAGGTCGTAATACCTATCTCATTGCTGAAGAATTTGTAATGTATTTACACCATTACAATGAGATGTTATTACTATAATCCCTTTTTATTTGACCTTCAATACTTCTTGCATTTACAAACTTTGAAGACTTTAAAAAAAAAAATTGAAGAGGATGTGTGGCAACATACAAGACTTCCATTATGCTACTCATTATTTGTAATGTACATGGTTTTTTTAAATGTGTGGTATTAAATATATTTTTTAAGTGGATGTGTGCCGAATCTATACGAAATATTACATGTGCTTCAAATATAAGTTACAATATTTTAAAGCAAATTTTTAAAGTTTTTTTACACATTTTATCCAATTTTTATTTTCAAATTTTAAATGATTTAGAAAAAAAATCATGTTATACAAATGATAATAGCAATTAAATATATATTTATGAAAATTGATTATGATCTTCATGATTGAAAAAATTAGATGCCTTGATAAATCTCTACATACTTTATATAATTATATAAATAAAAAATTAATATTTAATTTGTATTTTTAATAAATTATTTAATAAATGTTTGGAAATCAATCTTCACCTAACCCTAATTCTAACTATATCTCCTAACCCTAACCCAAACCCTAATCCTAAAAATAATCCTAACCCTAACCCTAACCCTAATAAAAGTTTGAACCTAACCATGTTTGACCCCTAACCATAACTTATATTATATTTTTATAATAAATAAAATAAAATATTATTATTTATCTAATAATATAATCAAATAATATAATGTTTCCTTCATCTATCTCCAATAGTGGACCCACAAATACATACTCATCTGCATTTGAATCAAACTCCATATAAACATAATTTAGTTGGTAAAAATGTTTTGATCTAAATTGCATGTTGGTCAAAAATGTTTTGATCTGAATTACATGTAAGTTCACTAAGCAGGTCTTGTGAATGGAGCTTTAGGATACATCAGAAATATCATATACAAACTTGGATGTGGCCCACCAGATCCAGGTACATATGTTATGGTTGAATTTGATAATTACTCTGGAATTCCTTTTGAAGATGCATCTCCAAATTTAATTCCAATTTCACCAATACAAAGGGGCCACACACATCAATTTCCCCTATGATTGGCTTGGTCACTAACGATCCACAAATCACAAGGGTTAACTCTTTTTGAGGCAACAATTGATATAGGACCAAGAGAAAGGGAAGGAATAACATTTGTTGCTATATCAAGTGTTAAGTCTTTGGATGGAATTAGAATCTCACCACCATTTACATATGATCGTTATGAAAAAATGAAGACAGGAAAGCAACTCGCCAAAAGAAAATCAGAAGAAGAAAGACTAAAATCTTTGGAAACATAACATTTTTAAGTGATGTATATATTTTTCAAATAAAATAAGTGATAAATTTTTATTTTACATTGCACGTTGCGGATGCTACTAGCTTATCTATCTTAATATATTAATCTATATATTATACGCCGAGACATATCATTTTTGAGGCGTATTTTTTAAATTCAAAAAGCAAAAAAGTGAAAAAAATACGCTTCAAAAATGATATCTCTCGGCGTATAATATATAGATTAATATATAAGATAGATAAGCTAGTTATAATATAATATGTTAAAATTTATTTTATTATATTGAGTATTTATTTATCTAAGAGTTATTTTATAAGTTTCTATTTTATAATATATTAAATAAATTTAATAATATTTTATATGTTAAAAGCATGAAACTTTCATAATATATGATATGAAAAGATGAGTACAAAATTACATAATCAAAATTGAAAAATATTTTATCTTTTTAACATGTTTAATTTTATTTTTTAACATTTTAAGTTTGCTTTAACTTGTGATTCTAACTTTAAATTTTGTAGTTAAACTTTAATCTATAATTTAACTATTTTTACATTCAATTTTATAAAATGATTTATTTGTTTTTATAACAAAAGTAGGGGAAAGGGGCCCTCAACAGAACTAGAGAACAAAAAATAGGCCTATCAATAAATAGAGCTACCACCACAAAACAAAAAAATCAAAAAACCACCAACACTGCACAACAAAACAACCACCCTAACTAGAATGAAACAATAGAAGCCAAAAGCCAACCATATAGCTAAAGACCATAAAACAGAGCTTAGACCAACATAAACAAGAGGGCATGTGGCCCAGAAAGTACCATTGCACAATAGCCAAAAAAATATTGTTTGTGTATAATATCTTACTAATATTTCTATTCTATTCAATTAAAAATTTAGATTTACTTTTCTATTTAATTATTTATTTACTTTATAAGTTTATTATTTATTATTAATTTTAAAAAATTATTATTATAAATAATTTATGGATTTTGATATATTTTTATTTTCTATTTCGTTTAATTTTTAATTAATATTTAAGTTTAAAATTCATTTTAATTATTTATTATTTTTATTAAATTACAAATAATAATTAAAATTTATTAGAATTAATTTAATTTATAATTATTTGTCTTATTAAATTTCAATTATGATAGAATAAAATTTATATTTTGTATTTTTATTTTTATTTATGTAATAAAATAAATTTCAAACTTAAAATCTAAATTAAAAGTTATAGAGCTAGATAGCAAGAGAGAGAAACTAACTTTTAGTTTGTCATTTCCTTCCA
The DNA here is from genome assembly GCA_007258455.2 of Sequoia sempervirens. NCBI lineage: Eukaryota > Viridiplantae > Streptophyta > Pinopsida > Cupressales > Cupressaceae > Sequoia > Sequoia sempervirens. Next base: position 3,025 of record VDFB02199323.1, on the reverse strand, counting down.
AAAATCCAAGGATAATACATGTCTTTGGGGAGTTATACTTAGGCTAGCATGTCATTTGATTAAGAATATGATAATTCACCTTTAAGAGGAAAATGGATAGCGAGAGAGAAAAAACATATAGGAAGAAAGAAAGGAGAGAGAGATAGAGATAAGACATAAATAGGAAAAAAGAGAAAAGAGAGAAAGAAAGGAAGAGGGGGAAAGAGGGGGAAAAAATGAGACAAAGGAGAAGAAAGAGAGGCAGAAAGAAAAAAAATACAAAATTTGAGCCCACCTCCTTAATTTGGGACAAAGATATTTATTATGCTGACTACAAATTTTTTTTTGGTCAAAATTGTTGGGTGTGGTTGATTTTTTCTTTTAACTTTTTATGGTTTGAAGCTTTTATTTAATTCATATATTTAATTTAAGATTTACTCAAGGAGGAACGAGAAACAAATATCTTATTTCATTTCAAATATTTAGATTTATTAATACTTGTCTTAGGAATAGTACTATTGTAAACTTTGTCTTTTTTTACTTAACTAGTTATTAATAATTTAGTTTTGAACCAATCAAAAACAATATTTAAACAAAAATTAAAATAAAATTCAATTTAGATTTTTTAGTTAACTAGTTATTAATAATTAGTTTTGAACCAATCAAAAACAATATTTAAACAAAAATTAAAATAAAATTCAATTTTCTAAATTGAATTTGTAAAATATTTAACTTTATCTGCAAATTAAATATTTTTTAAAGAATAATTTTTCATTTTTTGCTTTATAAAATCATTTCCATTTAAATATTGACATTTTTTAAGAATGATTTTTTTATGTATGTAATTGTTTTTTTTTATTAAAGAAAATTTACAAAAATGAATTAACTATTATAGAGATTTGATTCACATTATTAAAATTTAAAAAAAAATTGTATTATTTTTTTCATTAAACTAATATCTTTATCTTATGTTTTTAATATTTTATGGTATAATTTTGATTATATATGTTCTATACTCATTTCTAATATGTAATAATTTGTAGGTAATATATTAATTTATATTATATGTAATATTAATTTATATAATATATAATATAGGCTATTTTATGATGTAGGTTCTCCTTTCATAAATTTTTGATATTATTAGGTAAGTGTATATTAATTATATTAATTTAGATAATATATAATATAGGTTATTTTATGTTGTAGGTTCTCCTTTCATATATATTTATATATATTAATAAACTATCTTAATTAACTACTATGTTAATTATAATATTAATATTATTATATTATTACTATTAATATAATCAATATAATAGTAAATCACTATATTAATAATTATAACAATATTTGAAAATATGTTAATATTATAATATTACCTATTTACTTAGTTTATATAATGTAATTTATAAATTATTAATATTAAATTAGAATATAATATATTTATTATATTAATAGTATATTTAACTTCAACTATAATATGAAGATTTCACTATCAAATTCAAAATCAACTAGAATCAATCTAACAATTATTTTTAATAATAAATCATTTGATTATTGAATGTTTAGCAAATATGAATTCTAAAGAACAAACTCAACTTCAACTTTATTAGTCATAGTTATGTCTAGTACAAATAATTCATAAACTACTTCCTTCTCTCAATGAATGGGTTCATTATATAATATTCAAATGTATTCAACTTTAATTTTTTTGAAAAAAAATAACACCAAACAATAAACATTTATTCCAATTTATTTTATTTTCAAATATTTAACATCAAACAAGATATTTACATTACATAACCAAAACATATAAAAAAACTAATGCTATTAATCAAACAAAACACAAAATATAAAAGTCAAAACTAAAATACAACAATTAAAAAAAATTACATTTAATTTTATTCGCATTAATTAAACTTACATTTATTTTTATTCCAACTCTACAAATCTCTAATTAGAATACTACAGCAAGTGTTGGCCAACTACGTGGCACTTGTTGTTGTATATATATAACTATTATAATTATATTTATTATTCTAGATTATAAAATATATGTAATATTTTAATTTAATATAATATAAATATTATATAAATTGATCTAATATATATTAAATTATGATATTATTTAATATGTATGACAATATAATTGTAGAACACATTTAATATATTAAAAGACACATAATTAAAAAATAAATATATATAAATATGGAATATATATAATATGGATAATATGTCGGTATTGACATGGTGTGATGGTTTATAGGTGGCATTGTTGTTCTTGCCAAAAGGTTCAAAACCCTTGGGGTGGTATTGTTGAATGATTGTATCCGGTTCATAGGCCGTCAAAAAGCTGCACTTTGAATAAATATAATATAATATGGATAATATAATTTTTTTCTTTATAACTTGATATTTCTTATTTAAGTTGATCATATTTTACATTTAAAATTGGTGGAAGTAGAGATGGGTAGAGAGATATATTCCCGTGGAGATGTATCTATACCAAATTTGAAGCTTTTATTTTGATTCCCCTCTATTTTCAAATAGACTCTTCAATTTAAACCTACTTGCCTCCAATATGCTTTAATTTAACAAAGAACCCTTGGTTTTAGAAAATAGTTTCCCTTTAATTTGCATTTAGATTTTTTCCACCTTTGCATTTCATACTATTTAAGTTTCCATGTATCTTCGTACCAAATCAAGGTCTTTAACTCCAATTCCTACATAACTTGCTCCACCATAATTTGCAAAAAGGCCTTCATTGTAAGTTTGAATGACTCCAATCTACTTTAATTCAATAAATAATTTTCTAGAAACCCTATTTTTTGGATTCATTTCTTACTAAATCTACATGTAGAATTATCATCTAGTCTACAATTCATAATTTCAATTTTATTGGATCTTTTTAATTCTCAAATATAATTATATAATCTCACATGTGCCTTCTAATTTTTTTTTTAATTTTTCACCTCAATTCTCTCTGTAATGTATTTGAGTTCTATGTTTCCCATGTTATATCTATCCATATATCTCTACCTTC
>VDFB02199315.1:0-21221 GCA_007258455.2 Sequoia sempervirens | reverse complement strand
TGCTACTCTAGTTGCATCTTTCAATGATGCTCTAGAATCCTCAATTTGGTTAGCATGTTCCGATGACATCCCTCTATGATGATCCAGAATTCTCTTCTTCTCTACTTTAGCTGCATATTCTCAAGAATGCTTTGGGACTTTTGGTATAAAATTTTGTTTTCCAATTTTTCTTTTGATTTTTCCTAAGTTCCATGCATTTCTGTCCTTAATGTTGCCTCAAGATCTTCTCCCTTATAATTATTCCACCACCTTATACTGAATCTTTCCATAATAAATAAGATTATTATGCCACCCTTTTTCCATAATAATTTTTGCCATCACTTCAACCATCCCATCCATGCCATTATTATCCACCGCCACCCTTGCCAACCATATGATTATTACGTTAGCACAAGTGAGTTACATTTGATCTAATTACATGATTAGGGTTAGTACTTATTTTGAATAAAGGTTAATTAATTGGCATGATTAGTCCCCCTTGTAATTTTGAAACTTGTGCCCTTTACATGATTTATAAGAGTACGACAGTAGTTGTAATTCCCCATGAAAGGATATCACAATTATGTAATAAGATGACAAGAAATATAGTAATTAATTCTTTCCCCGTTGAGTATATCGACACAGAACTCTTTCTCCATTTGTAATTCAATGTAGCAAGCATTCCAAAGTTCTATAAAATTTTACTAGAAAAAAAAGGAAATGGGAGGCGCTAAAAAGAAGTCTGGTCCAACTTCTACAGTTTCATTGTTGGCATTGGGAAATATAGCAGCATTATTCTAGAGAGTTGGATGGCTAGATTTCATGAAAAAATTTGAAGGATACACAAAGTAGCTTGTGAAGGAATTCATCGAGAATTTTGTAGATGGGAAGACTGTGGTGCATGGAAAATTATTCTGGGTAAGTACAAAAATTATTACTCATCTTTCTAGTCTTGGGAATAAAGGAATTAATTTGAATGAAAATGCCCATGTTCCTTATCATAATTTAATAGAACTATTTCATAGGGAAGGGGAACCCCAACCTATAATGACTATAAACACTAGGGGCTAGAATAAGGGAATCGATAGAATGTCTCTTCCAGAACCCTGGAGGTCTGATGCAACCCAGATTATTAAGTATTTCACTTGTGAGGGACAAATGACTAAAGTTGTGGCACCCCCTTTTTTCCTACTGACTTATTTACGCCATGACATTGAGGACCCTACTGTTGGGGTAAATTTACTAGCTTTTCTCTGTCATTCAGTCACCTCTATGATGGAAAAAAATAAATTTGGGATGAGGTGGACCCTTAAACATCATGATCTAATATAGTTAATATGTAAATACCATTTCCATAAAATACCATTTAATATAGTTAATATAGTTAATATGTAAATCCCGAAAAGAGATGGAAAAATTTTCTACAAAAATTTGAAAATGGGGAGCTAGGGATGCCACTTGAGGAGGGTGAATCCTCTAAACAAAAAAAGTTGTCTATAGAAGAACCATACTTGGAGGAATTACGCACCCCTAAATCCCAACATACCTCCATGACTCCTAGCAGCAATGTGCTAGAAACCTTGTTAGATGAATTACAAACCCCAAGATAGGAAGGGGAGGTGGGAACTGTGCATTCTGGAGGAGAGGAGGAGCCTCCTCGAAAGAAGAAGAAATGAAGTAAAGTTATTTTTTAAACAACTTGTCCTCTATAGAGAAGTAAAAGGATATCTTCAAGGGAAAATGAAACTAAACCTCTAGACATAGGCAGTACTTCAAAAAGGAAGAAGGCCAGGACTTTAATAAAGGTGGTAGAAATTGATAGTCCACTTGATAATGAGGAAATAAATGAAATAGAAAAGCAAGGGGATCAACTTCCTAGGGAAAAGACGAGGAAACCCTATCACTCAAAGAATAGGAAGGGGAGAAGATAAAATCACCACATTCAAAGCAGAATGAAGATGATCATGTGATAAGATTCTCTCTATTTCTTGATAGAGCAAGGAGTATACAAGAAGTTGAAGAAAACATACATCAAATTAATGAAGAAATAGAAGAATTTCCTTACACATCTTTTCCTAAGAACACTGAGGCAGATAATGTACCTCATGATGATGAAAAAATGGAAGAAGTGCCTCACTCATCCCCTCTTAGGGACACTAAAGAGGAAAATGTGCCTCATCTTGATGAAGAAATTCCTCACGCATCCTTCTCTGTGGACACAGGGGATGTAGAATCCAGTCAAAGAAATGAGGAATTAGAAAAGTTAAAGGTAGAAATTGAAGGGTTGAGAGCCAAGTTACAGGATGGTGAAGCACAAATTAATCAGCAAAAAGAAAAAATTGAGGTGCAAACTGTCATTGTACATAAAAGAGACTAGGAAATTGCAAAATTAACAGCACAAATAGAAGAAAAAGAAAAGCTTATTGAATAGCTATAATCCCAGATTCAACAATGGAATCTACAAGGTAAGAAATATCATATTGTTCTATGTGAAAAATATAAATGTATTCAAGATTTGAAAAATAATTTTATGCAATTATTTACTACTTTTGAAGAAGAAAATAATCAATAGGAAATTGAGTTAAATGCCTCTATGAGTAAAATTGTGGAGCTAGAACAAAGTTTGCAAGAGAGTGACACTCAACCAATCATAGAATCAAAGGGGACACAAACTAAACCTATTTTTATAAATTGATTTTAGGTACGCATTCCCCCAATACTAATGAAGTGGATAGAGCATTGTTACCTCTTGAAGGATGTGGAATTTGAGAATAATAGGTTAAAGAGGGAATTAGTAATGTTAAAAGAATCTTTCCATTAGGCATATAGGGGCAAATAGGATGCCTGTGAAATTGGTGAATTATTATTATCCTATAGAAGACCATTTAGGTTGTACTTCATGTTTTTTAATGAGCAACTTTTAAGATGGGAAATTGCAAAGAATTCGCCAAAACTAGCCTCATGACCCTAATGACAAGGAATTTGTAAAAGTATTTGTTGAGTCACTCCCTAAAAAACAAAATTTGTTGTGTGAGTTCTTTGTTCACAATTTTCTCCTAGAAAAGTATATAGATTTCTTTATTAACTTCTTTGTGGGAGAAGTAGAACTAAGATCATTCTTGTCCACTATGAAAAATCAAATTCATTGGAAAGATAGATCAAGAGAGTATGCACAGGAAGAAAAAATTGTAGGGTTGAAGATGAGGTACCCTCAAAGGAAGCCTTTCTCTTTTAAGGCTAGTTTCTAGGTGTCAAAATTAAAAAGGAAGTACAAGTCAAATACAATAATTGTGTCATGATCACTTTCAGGAACAAGGACCACAATTAATAGGACCAGCATGCCATGCATGTGAAGAAAGGTATACCCATCTTCCTATGCATCTAAAAAAGAGGGAAATAATTTCACCTCTTAATATTAGAGGGTCCCATAGAAGAGCAGTAAATTTGGAAAAAATTATGGAAGAATTAAAGATTAACTGGATTGGTATGAGGTACAGACTCCCCTTACTTCTTTCACCACCTCCTTCAGTATATACCAATTTGGACCTATTATCAATCAGATATGCACCCTTTGTTAGATTTGAAAAAATCAGACTATCTATTGACATATGGAAACTCTTTTCAGATGTGGGTGATCTATGAAAAAAGAGAATCTCCAGAGTGAGCTGATTCTTTGAAAGATGAATCCTACTCTAAGAATTTTCTGGGAAAAGGGGAAATGATAACTAAAATTAAAACCTAAATCTAATTGATATTTCACTAGAAGTTATGAGATTCAAGGATTGAGACCCACAACAGCTTTCCTATCACAATAACTCTCACAATATCACTAGCACATACTTCCATCAGTAATTTGTATGAAGATTCCTAGACGAAATACAACATACAACCTAAAACTATGTAATTCTGAAACACAACTTACAATGGCAAGACATAAAAGGATTCTAATTTGAATCACAAGGGTATCAAATTTCTATTATAAAATGAGACAAAAAATGAGGAGAATTTTGCTGCTTTATTAAAACTGAAAGAGTGTTTTTTTCCAAAACCTGAGTACAAAATACCTACAGAACTCCCTGCATGCACAAGAGAGAAAGAAGCAATGATCTAAACTGAGAAGAATAAGAAAACTAAGTCTTCTTCAAGATAAATCCCTCCCAAAACCCTAATCCGAGCTCAAAAAGAAAGCTCAAGGAAAAGGTATCAAAACAGTCTCAAAAGTTTGTACAACAGCATAAAAACTTACTTTTTCCATCTTCACACTATCCAACCTCTAAGAATAGACTAAATCTAATTTTAAAGCAAATAAAACAACTTATCCATCCAACAGGCATCTCAAATCTAACCAAGGAAATATCTCAAGAAATATGCTAAGAATAGCAAAGAATAATGCAGTTTATAAAAACATCGCTTTAATCATGCTTTACATGATATGCAGATTTTCATAATTTGACTAATTTTTGCAACTAAAGATTTCAAAATATTTTGCAAAAATAATTACTTATCTCTCCAATACAAATATTGATTTTTCTCAAAAAAATCATAAAAAATACAATAAAATCTCCATCAATATCCTAATTAATTTCTTTAAAATCAATTGAAAACATAAAGCCTAAGTAAAATATCATTCACAATTTTAATTGATTTCTCTAAAAACTAATTAAAAACTTAAAGCATTATCATTACTCTATTTCAACTAAGGCATAAATATGATGCTCCATATATCCCTAAAGTCTTAGGTCATGAAATATTTTATCAAATAAGCATAAAGACTTAGGAAAAAGACTTGTAGTCAAATGGTCAACCTAAACCATGAATGAGATTTTCAGCCACATAGAGTATTTACTTACAAGGAAAAAAAGACCCTAAATTTGAATTAGGGAAAGCATGAACAAAACAAAGGAAAACCCTAAAAGCACTTCATTTTGCATTTGACATTTTGAAAGAATCCTCTGCTAAGAGGAAATGCGCCGCCATCATAGAAGCAAGGGTTTGAATGATTGAGGGAGATTCGAACTCCATTACCACTGCTTCCATCGAATCTCCATGTCCTCTGATGGTAAGAGTCTCTTGTGAATTTTCCTGTGAGTTCTCTTAAACTCTTTTCTTTATTTTTTACACAGAATTATTTGTCTTGGCCGCAGCCACTCATACAATTTTTGATGCATTCTAGCTTTGTTGTTTCCTTTTCTTGCTTCTGTATTTTTGGTCTTCATTGTGGGAGGTTAACTACTACATATTGAAGCTCTTGAGAGCTTGGTCATGGCTTTCTTAGTCTCGTCCAATGTGCATGGTAAGTCCTTTGTTTCATTTCTTCTTGCGATGTTTTCATTCAAGTGAATTATGACAATCTGCGAGCTTTGTATGCTTCTCTGATGAAGTTAATGGAGAAAAGCTCCATCTGTAGGTTGTTTATTGTGACCTTTGAGCAATTGGAAGAAAACTAAAATGGGTCCATAGTTTTGTGGGTTGAAAAACATTTGAAGAGTCAAATACTTCCTCTTAGCCGTGCCATGTACATGCTCAATATGAGCTTTCAAAACACTATTAGACTCAGCCCACATGATTTTCTATTACTTTATGTTTCTTTTTATAAGAACCCTCACATGGGTATCTCAAAAAATTGGAATATCTTTCCTTTAAATTCAAAACCCCAATGTGGATATTTCAGAAAAAAAAAAAGAGCAAGAATCTATATATTTGATTATTCATGCAAAAACTAGACTTGAGCCAACATGGTTTTCTATTTTTTCAATTTTCTCCATATGGGTATTTATTGGTTGTGAAGAAAATGTATTTCTGGATGAATTTTCTATTGTATTTAAGCTTGACCATGAGAGCACTAAATAAAACCTTTTCTTGAAAAAAAAACCACCTAGGTACACAATATTCTGAAGAACACACATTCTACTACCCTTTCTTGTTGAAAACCCTCACATGGGTACTATGTAAGTATGATAAAACATTTATCTTGCTGCTCCATTAAAATACCCATGTGGGTAAACTGTATTTGCTGAAAATTTGTATATTTGTTTGAAACACCAAATGGGGAATGCTGAAATTAATGAGGAAAACTTCATTTTATCAAAACCCATGTATTTAAATCTGCAACAAACCTCTTTTTTGTACAATGCATTTGTTCTCCTGATATTATTTAAAGTTAATGCATCCATTTCATTTAATGCAGTCTGCTAACACTTTTCAGAAGCACTTCCCTCATGCTTTGTCATTATCCGCTCATGCTCGAAACAATCTCCTTTCTTGTGTAATCTATCAATTATTCTTTGAAAGGTATACTTTGAATGACTAAACAATTGAAAGATAGAACATAACAAATATCCAAAATAGTGTATTTGATTGTGTCCTTTTCAAAACAGTGATGCATTAAACTTACCTAATGCTACCCTTGCATTCTCAGCCAAACTAAAACTGACTGTTTTGTTGGTCATTTTCCTCACTTTATTAAACAACTGGCTACTGGTCAATGTATTGAACTTTGTAACCCTTAATTCTAATAGGAAATTGAGACTCTTTAGATGTCTCCATGCTTGACTGCCCTTTAAAAGTATGCTCTTCTATCTGGCACTCTTCATGCATTTTTATGCTCCATTATTTAAAATTGTTTTATGCCTTGCTCTCTTCTAAAATGAAAATATGTAACATTTCTCTTTGTTGAGGAATTATGTACGAATTTTCACTATCACTGTCATGAGCATGAACACTATTGAACCTTGCATAATATTATGAACATGATGAACAAATAATACTATAGCAGAAGAATATAACCATACAATAGTGTTGGAGATGAATGTACTCAGTTGAATTAATTGAGCTGATTAAACCCATTGTTCACATGTAGCTTTCAGAAACATATTTGACTGTTATGAGTGAACGGTCGGCTTAATAACTTGATGGATGAACTCTGTTTTACTCTTTCAGTTGTATATTTCCTTTCTTGATGAACATGATGATTGCAATCTCTATCTTAGACCACTTGTAATGTATAAGGGGCAGCATGCCGAGCTCTACCCTTGTGGGAGCCCATTTTTCTCCACATGCTTGATCTTCAAATGATAATCAACTTCATGATTTTCCCTATACCTGCACAAAGAAACAAACGATATTAGCATAAAACAATATATCATGATGTTGATGTCTCTCTTTCAGCTCATGTTTCTGCACTTCTCTTGGTTGTTTCAGTGCATGATTAGTAGCATACTACATTATCGTTGATGGTTCATGTAGGTATATTCATAGTCAAAGCTCTAACATCCCTCTTTTCCTTCCTACAGGTCAATGGAGCTGGAAGAAGACAAATGGTGCACCACTTATGCGATAGTCATCAACACAGGAAATGATGATTATGTTTATACTTATGTGATTCTTCCTTTTATGCATCTTTCATACTATAGTTTGTTGTTTATGATGCATTGAAACTGTCACATCCATGACTTGTGTGGATATTTAATCTCATTCTTTTTGCTTTTCATGTGAAAATAAAATGCATTTATGACCCAATGTTATACCATCATTTGAATGTTTCACCATTTGAATTCTTGTAATCAATTGAAATGTTGTAAATATGAATCACTTTATGAAATAAATGAAAGCATTCAATCATCCTTTGTTGTTTGTATGCTCAATCCTATACTCCATTTGATTGTAAAACACTGAATAGCAATTTCTGAAACTCTATTTCCTCATTTCAATGCATAACTGTCACTTATAAAATGATGAATAAAATGCAAACAAAACTTAGCATATGTAGAAATAACTGTATTTCACTTTAAGATATAACAATATTTGATTAGCTCCACCAATTGAGCTGTAGCAAAAAATTGGTAACATTTTGGTGATTTCCACTAAATGCTTGCCAACTAAGCATTAGATCAGTTGCCTCGTAAAACTCCATTGGGCACAGAGTCAAATATGCCCCTTCATGAAACTTAGAAACTTGAACAATAACACTCCAAGCAGCAGCAAAACAAAACAAAACTGAACTGAAAGCAAACTAACAGGCCCTGATGGCCAACAGAAAATGTGCAACAATGCTTAGGGAAAGAAAAACTACTGAAAATAAATGTGCTGGAAGCGATTATTGCAACAACTACTCTACTTATTTACAAGATAAACTTATCTCAAAGGAAATTCTTGAGGTGGATCCCATTAACTGGGATAGACAACACCTCTCCAATCAACTTAGAAAGTTGGAACGCATTGTGTTCCTTGCACTCCGTGATCACATAAGGCCCATCCCAAATTGCATCAAACTTGGAATGTCATCCAAGTCTGCTTTTAAATTCATTCCACTTGAAAACTAGATCTGCAACAATGAAGTCATGTGGTCTTTCTCTTTTGTCAAAATAATTCTTCATTTGAGCTTGATGTATTTCAAGTTGCCTTAGAGCTTCTTTCCTAGTTTCTTCTAGCTCTACTAGTTGTGCAAATCTCACCTCAAGAGGTTGCTCATTCAACAATTCCAGTTCTTTAACATAACTTAAAGTCGGAAACTCAATGGAAACAGGTAACTTAGCTTCCTTGCCATAAGTTAAAACAAAGGGAGAACAAACATTAGCCCTTTTAGGAGTTATTCTGTCAGCCCAAATAGATAACTTAAGCTTTTTATGCCATGTCCTTTGATTTTATTCAACAATCTTCTTGAGTATCTGAATCAGATTCTTATTTGTAGATTCCGCCTGACCATTTCCTTGTAGATAATAATTAGAAGATGTGTTCAAATAAATATTATTTCTAATTGACCAATCATAAATCCTTAAACTGATAAAAGCTAAACCATTGTCAGAGATTATTGAATCTGGAACACCAAATCTCAACATGAGATCTTGATAAAAGCTAAGCATAGAAGTCTCGTTTGCTTCCTTTAAAGAAACTACCTCGGTCCATTTAGTAAAATAATCTATGGTAGTAAGTATCCACTTATGACCTGCACTTGAAGATAGATTGATAGGGCCAATAAAGTCTAAGCCCCACTTAGCAAAGGATTGTTCCACTTGAATCAGATGCAGAGGCAAAGCTGCAATCCTCTATTTTCTGAAAAATAAAGCACATTTCTCATATTTTCTGACCTAAGCAATAACATCTTTAAATAGATCTGGCTAGTAATAACCAACTCACATAATTTTTAGGGATGTTGTTCTTGTAGCAAAATGACCTCCTGAAGGCCCATCATGAAATTTTGCTAAAAGCTTGTCAACTTGATCAAGCTAAATACATCTCAATAAAATACCTTGAAAATCTCTCCTATAATGAATGCCATTAATGATTGCAAAAGGAATGGCTTGTAATTTGTAATACCTTCTTTTTTCCCTGTCTAAGCCTTCGGGGCACTCACCATTTTGTAAATAGTGCATCATTTGTTGTAACCAAGTAGCAGGCAACACTGAAACAACACCTACAACATCATTATTTAGCACTGTATCCATATTTTCAACTTCTTTTAAGTTGTCTTCATTTCCAGCAATTTGTTCACACAAACCTTTGCCTCTAACGAGCGTGGTTACCTTCATGTCAATGTCAAATTCCATTACTTTGGTTATCCAACCAACACGTTTATCATTAATATCTTTGTTAAGTAAGAAATCATTAACAGTTGAATGAGAAACCAACAAGTGAATCTTACTATTGGACAACATATTCCTGAAGTTTTTTAGGCTTCTGACAATAGAAAAAACATGCTTCTCAACAAAAGAATACTTCACCTCATAATCATGTAATACCTGGCTGAAAAATGCTACAGGCTGCTCCAAGCCTTCCTCATTTTTCTGTTATAACATAGTTGAAACAATATCTACTCCTCCAAAGGCATACAAAATGAAATCTTTGTCAAAATTTGGATGAATGAGAGTAGGAGCAGCTGTGAGGGCCTCTTTTATCTGCTCAAAGCTCCTCTTACCTTCCTTGGTCCAACTAAAAGGCATATTCTTTTTAAGCATAGAAGTGGGAGGTTGTAGAAAAGCTGCAATATTCAGTATGAACCTCCTCACAAAATTTATTCTTCCAAGAAAGATTTGCAAGCCTTTCTTGTGAGCTAGTAGTGGTAATTCAAGAATTGCAGAGACTCTTTTAGGATCGATAGAAATACCTTGTTTTGAAACATGTCCAAGGAGTTTACCCTCATGTACAAAAAAATACACTTCTTCGGATTGAGAGACACTCTGAACTCTCTGCATCTTTGAAAAATCTGCTCTAAATGATCAAGATGTTCATTAGCATTTCTAGAAAAAGCAGTAATATCATCTAAATATACTAGAATGAACTTGTTCATAAGGCCATGAAAGGCCATATCCATTGCTCACTGAAATGTTGCTCTAGCATTGGACAAGCCGAAAGGAATCTTTTTGTAGGCCATCGTGCCCCACTTAGTTGTGAATGTTGTTTTGAACTGATCTTCTTGCTTCACCAAAATATGGTTTTAACCTGAGTAACCATCTAGCAAAGAAAATTTGTCAAAACCAGAAACTACCTGCAAAATTTTCTTCAAGGAAGGGAGTGGGTAGTGGTCTTTCAGTGACACTTTATTTAAATCTTAGAAATTGACACATAATCTGATTTCCCCACTTTTCTTCCTAACTAGTACTAAATTTGACACCCAAGAAGTATGCTTGATAGGAAAAATAATACCACTCTCAACTAATTTATTCAGTTCAGCCTTCATAAGGTGTTCTAATTTGGGGTTAAGAGGTCTCTATTTCTACCTTACTGGTTTTGCATCTGGTTCTAGTTCAATAGTATGTCAGGCTAGTTCTGGATCAAAACCTCTCAAATCCTTGTACTCCCAAGCAAAAACATCACTAAATTTCTGGCATAACAAAAAAAATGTTTGTTGTTCCTCTTTATTACATACCTTTCTAAGTTTGAGAAACTTACCTTTGAAGATTTCAATCACTTCATAGTGTCCTTTAATAGTCAGGTTGCACTTTTCTTTTCGCACTTGGTCATCTGAATCAAACACAGATTCCAAGGTCACCAATCCTTTTGGTAGCTTGTTGGTCTTCACCTACACAATCTGGTCATCATATTGTTGCTACATTTTTATTGGTTTCCATATGCAAACTCATCTTCAGCAATTAAGAAATTCACAATTTGCTCATCGCTATCAAAAACTTGCCAGCTCACATTATTGTCAGGTGCGGAAGGTCTGACCACCATTTTTACATATTGACATGCCTCTACTTTATGAATCTCATTGGGAATATCAAACTAGGCTCCTATGGCAGCGAGCCTATCAGTATGCTTATTTTCATTACGAGGAACTAAAATGATATTAACAGCGTCAAAATCTTCTAGCAAATCCCATATACAGTGCTTATATTTCTTAAGCAAATAATTTTTTGTAGCATTTAAATTTCTAATCTAATTTACAATTAGCTCTGAATCACCATAAAGGCATAATCATTTGATACCTCTCTTGTAGGCCCATTCGAGGCCATGCACCAACTCTTCATATTTAGCTGTATTATTTGAACAGCTGAAATCAAATCTGAAAGTTGAATAATACTTATCTCCCTCTGGTGAAATCAACATAGCTCCACCTCCAGCACCAATACTGCTTCTCAAACCATCAAAATAAAGTTTCCAAAGCTCATTTCCTATTTCTGTAGACTGTTCCTCCTCTTTACAAAGATTAAGCATATCAAAATCAGGTTCTCAAATCATATAGACTCCTAATCCTATCTCATCTATGTGCTGAAAAGGATCAAGCTCATGATCTTCGGCTGCCCATTCATTTAGATTGATATTTTCTATATGGGTGTTGCAGTCTAAGGCCATAGTTTGCTCCTCCAGTACAGAGGTGGCATAGAGATTAGCGTTTATAAGATTCGAGGAATATGGTTTGATATGGTCTTTGGCTAGAGGCTTAGACTTTATAGTCACTTTTGTACCATACCTTGTTCTAAAAAACAAATGAGACCAATCAGAGGACAAAAACCCACCCAGCTTGGCTATAAAATCCCTTGAGAGACAAATGGCGAAGTGCGGTGGAAAATAAATAACATGTATATACTGATGAATAGCAAAGCTTAGGGATGCATGCAAGGTAAGTGCCAAGTTCCTAATTATATTGGCAGTTTTTATAGTAGACCCATCTAATTGCACTATGCCTTTCTGGGGGTTAGGCTCATAAACAAGACCTAACTTATCAGCTAAACTCTTAGGCATGACTGACCTACTAGCACCACAATCAACCATACAATTATGAACAATTTTATCACCAATAATTAGACTTAAGTAAAATGGGGGAGGCTTTACCTCTTTAATTTTCTACTCATTCTTATCCTCCAGATCATTAGCAAGCACAACTTTAGCAACCCCTTGATTAGTAGAAAGCTCAACTAAAGCATCTTGTAGCAAAATTTTATGACCTAGGATGTGCAAAGCATCTAATACTAACTTGTTGATAGTAGCTTTCCTGAGATGCTCAACAATATTGAAAGAAGTAGGATTTACCTTTTATTGGTTTTTCCTGACAGTAGCATCATTTTGCTTCTGCAAAGGCTATAAATACGTCTTTGACTGCTCCCTGCCAAGTATCTCTTAGCCTCTTTGTAGAATCTACATTTTAGGTTATGCTGCAGTGTTAACATTTGATGGAGAAATGAGCTGCTTACTATTTGTAAGTTGCTGCTGTGAATTTCCAGCCTGCTATCTTGAATCTATAGCTCTCTTTTTTGATCTGGTATTGGTTGAAACAAGAGAACTTCGTTGATCCTGGCTATTCATGCCACAAAACTTGAAACTTTGCCAATTTGGTAAGGCAACTTCCACATTAACTTGTTGTTCTTGATTCTGATCTACAACATTTTTTGAACTAGCATAGCTATTCTAGACCATTAAGGCTTGATTTCTCATACCATTAGCACACGCGGATTGGTTATGGGGCTGATTGCATGGTTAACACCAATCGTAATCCTGAGAAATATTGTTTTGGGGCACAAGTTCCTTTGACAAATTGGATGTGTTGGGGTTGTATGGTTGGAATGGCCTAGGGTTAAAATTCTTCCTTTGGCCTTAATAATCATTCTAAAAAGAAGGCCTATTTGGCTAGTTTTGCTGATAAGTGGCTTGATAAGGCCTATGTTCATGACCGACTTGCTTCTTAATGCTCACAAGATCATTCTTGAAGGTCTTGAGTGTAATTTTAATCTCTTGAATCTCTTGGTTTTGGGCTGGAGCAGCAATCTCTTAGGCTACATTATGATAACCTATTGCTGGAATAGGTGGGACAACAACTAAGGGAGGTACATCAATAGGGGTAGGTGGCTGCATTTCTGGAAACAAAGGCATGGAAGGTCTAGGGGTTATGTCTCTGGCTTGTATGAGATAGTTCTCAGCTCTAATGGCTATGTCATAAGCATTAGGGAGTGTATGCCCACCCATAGATTGAGTCATGACTGAAATCTTACTATTCAAAGACTTTAAGTAAAATAGAAAAGCATGCACTAGCAAAGGTTTTACCGTTGTAGGAATCTTGTCTTAGGTTCTCTAAAATTGATAGTTGAAATTAGCCAAGTGTTCATGTGGCGCCCTCTGAATGGTGCTCAATTGCTCTAACAGAGACAAATTATCAGATTTATTAGCAAAATATTGATATAAGCCATTACCTAATGCATCCCATGTCACGATTGAGTTGGTTGCAAGACCTTTAAACAATGATGATTCCTTCCCTTTGAGCGATGCAGCCAAGAGCCTTAATGCAATGTTCTCTTGCATGATGTTGTGAATCGAGCATAAGGTGGCTACACCATGAATATGCTCAACTAGTGTAGTGAGGTCCTCTCCGGTGAAGTATGGAAGACTTTTAAGGGTTGTAACTGGGATGTCATCATGTTGAGCGATGTCCAATGGGCTGCCTCCATTAAAAGGCATGAACGGGTATTGCCTTGGTCCTGCCATTGGCGGTGCTTATGATATTGGAACTGGTACTCTCGGTGATATAACCAAGGAGCTGAAATATTCAAGAGGTGTCAACATTGATTTTGTAGGTGTCTCAAAGAGCCTCCTTGTTGTTTTGCCTCTTCTTCATGGCGGGGACAACTCTCAATATTTGAAAGGTATAGTACTTGATCTGGTCTATATTTTTCTCATGTGCAGGTTGCACTAAGTCTGCATGCAAAATCAGGATCAAAGTCACCAAGTATATTCAAATGAGCCTCCAAAAGGCTAAAAAATCTACTGCATACACCAAACAACAAATTAAAAAACACTAAAATTTCTTTGAAATGGCTTTCAGGGTCCCACCGAGTGTGCCAAAAACTATTATCAATCAGATATGCACCCTTTGTCAGATTTGCAAAAATTAGACTATCTATTGACACATGGAAACTCTATTCAAATGTGGGTGATCTATGCGAAAAGAGAATCTCCAAAGTGAGCTGGTTCTCTGAAAGATGAATCCTACTCTAAGAATTTTCTAGGAAAAGGGGAAAGGATAACTGAAATTAAAACTTAAATTTAACTGATATTTCACTAGAAGTTATAAGATTCAAGCACTAACACCCACAATAGCTTTCCCATCACAATAACTCTAACAATCTCTCTGGCACATACTTCCATCAGTAATTTGTATGAAGATTCCTAGATGAAATACAACATACAACCTAAAACTATGCAATTCTAAAACGCAACTTACAACAATACATAAAAGGATTCTAATTTGAATCACAAGGATATCAAATTGCTATTATAAAATGAGACCAAAAATGAGAAGGAGAATTTTGCTGCTTTATTAAAATAGAAAGAGTGTTTTTGCCAAAATTTGAGTACAAAATGCTTACATAACTCTCTACATGCACAAGAGAGAAAGAAGCAATGATCTAAACTAAGAAGAAGAAGAAAAATAAGTCTTCTTCAAGATAAATCCCTCCAAAAGCCCTAATCCGATCTCAAAAAGAAATCTCAAGCAAAAGGTATCAAAAATGTCTCAAAAGTCTGCACAAAAGCAGAAAAACTCACTTTTTCCATGCTCACACTATCCATCCTCTAAGAATAGACTAAATATTCTTTTAAAGCAAATAAAACAACTTATCCATCCAGCAGGCATCTCAAATTTGACAAAGGAAATATCTCAAGAAATCTGCTAAGAATAGCAAAGAATAAAGCAGTTTATAAAAACACTGCTTTAATCATGCTTTACATGATATGTAGATTTTCATAATTTGACTAATTTTTGCAACTAAAGATTTCAAAATCTTTTGCAAAAACAATTACTGATCTCTCTAATACAAATCTTGATTTTTCTCAAAAAAAATCATAGAAATACAATAAAATCTCCATCAATATCGTAATTGATTTCTTTGAAATCAATTGAAAACATAAAGCCTAAGTAAAATATCATTCAGAATTTTAATTGATTTCTCTAAAAACCAATTAAAAACCTAAAGCATTATCATTATTCTATTTTGGCTAAGGCATAAATAAGATGCTCCATATATCCCTAAAGTCTTAGGTCATGAAATATTTTATCAAATAAGCATAAAGACTTAGGGAAAAGACTCGTAGTCAAATGGTCGACCTAAACCATGAATGATATTTTTGGCCACATAGAGTATTTACTTACAAGGAAAAAAACACCCTAAATTCGAATTAGGGAAAGCATGAACAAAACAAAGGAAAACCCTAAAATCACTTCATTCTACATTTGACATTTTCAAAGAATCCTCTACTGAGAGGAAATGCACTACCATAATAGAAGCTAGGGTTTGAATAAGGGAGATTCGAACTCCATTACCACTGCTTCCATCGAATCTCCATTTCCTTTGATGGTAAAAGTCTCTTGTGAATTTTCCTATGTGTTCTTTGAAACTCTTTCCTTTGTTTGTTACATAGAATTCTTGGTCTTGGCTGCGGCCACTCATACAATTTTTGATGCATTCTAGCTCTATTGTTTTCTTCTCTTGCTTTTGCATTTTTGGTCTTCATTGTGGGAGGTTAACTACTACATATTGAAACTCTTGAGAGCTTGGTTGTGGCTTGCTTAGTCTCCTCTAGTGCACATGGTAAGTCCTTTGTTTCATTTCTGCTTGCCATGTTTTCATTCAAGATAATCCACGAGCTTTGTATGCTTCTCTGATGAAGTTAATGGAGGAAAGCTCCATTTGTAGGCTGTTTACTGTGACCTTTGAGCGATTGGAAGAAAACTCAAATGGGTCCATAGTTCTATGGGTTGACAAACATTTGAAGAGTCAAATACTTCCTCTTAGCCACGCCATGTACATGCTCAATATGAGCTTTCAAAACACTATTAGATTTGGCCCACATGATTTTCTATTACTTTATGTTGCTTTTTATAAGAACCCTCACATGGGTATCTCAGAAAATTGGAATATCTTGCCTTTAAATTCGAAACTCCAATGTTGGTATTTCAGAAAAAAGAGCAAGAATCTGTATATTTAATTATTTATGCAAAAATTGGACTCGAGCCAATATGGTTAAATTCTATTTTCTCAATTTTCTCCATATGGGTATTTATTGGCTATGAAGAAAATGTATTTCTGGATGAATATTCTATTGTATTTAAGCTCAACCATGAGAGCACTAAATAAAGCCTTTTCTTGACAAAACTCCACCTGGGTACATGATATTCTGAAGAACACACATTCTACTGCCCTTTCTTCTTGAAAACCCTCACATGGGTACTCTATAAGTATGATAAAACATTTCTCTTGCTGCTCCATTAAAAAATACCCATGTGGGTAAATTGTATTTGGTGAAAATCTGTATATTTGTTTGAAAAGCCAAATGGGGAATGCTAAAAGTAATGAGGAAAACTTCATTTTATCAAACCCATGTATTTCAATCTGCAACAAACCTCTTTTCTATACAATGCATTTGTTCTCTTGATACTATTTAAAGTCAATGCATCCATTTCATTTAATGCAGCTTGCTAACACTTTTCAGAAGTACTTCCCTCATGCTTTGTCATTCTCCGCTCATGCTGGAAACAATCTCTTTTCTTGTGTAGTGTATCAATTATTCTTTAAAAGGTATACTTTGAATGACTAAAAAATTGAAAGATAGAACATAACAAATATCCAAAACAGTGTATTTGATTGTCTCATTTTAAAAAAATTTATGCATTAAACTTACCTAATGCTGCCCTTGCATTCTCAGCCAAACTGAAACTGACTGTTTTGTTGGTCATTTCCCTCACTTTATTAAACAACTGGCTACTTGTCACTGTATTGATCTTTGTAACCCTTCATTCTAATGGTAAATTGAGACTCTTCACATGTCTCCATGCTCGACTACCCTTTAAAAGTATGCTCTTCTATCTGGCACTCTTCATTCATTTTTATACTCGATTATTTAAAATTGTTTTATGCCTTGCTCTCTTCTGAAATCAAAATTTGTAAACATTTCTCTTCGTTGAGGCATTATGTATGCCTATTCACTATCACTGTCATGAGCATGAACACTTTTGAACCTTGTGTAATATTATGAACATGATGAACAAATAATACTATAGCAGAAGAATATAACTATACAATAGTGTTTGAGATGAATGTACTCAATTGAATTGTTTGAGCTGATTAAACCCATTGTTCACTTGTAGCTTTCAGAAACATATTTGACTGTTATAAGTGAACAATAGGCTTAATAACTTGATGGATGATCTCTGTTTTACTCTTTTAGTTGTATATTTCCTTTCTTGATGAACATGATGATTGCAATCTCTATCTCAGCCCACTTGTAATGTATAAGGGGCAGCATGCTAAGCTCTACCCTTGTGGGAGCCCATTTTTCTCCACATGCTTGATCTTCAAATGATAATCAACTTCATAATTTTCCCTATACCTGCACAAAGAAACAAATGATGTTAGCATAAAATAATATATCATGATGTTGATGTCTCTCTTTTAGCTCATGTTTCTGCACTTCTCTTGATTGTTTAGGTGCATGATTAGTAGCATACTACATTATCGTTGATAGTTCATGTAGGTATATTCATAGTCAGAGCTCTAACATCTCTCTTTCCCTTCCTACAAGTCAATGGAGTGATGCAGAGACAAAGGTTCACAACATCCAACCTAGTTCATGAAATAGAATACTCTTTCTTTGAGACAATTTCTACTACTCATTCTTGAGAAATAAGGCTCCAAAGAGGCCAATATAACAAAGCATGTAACTTTAAATAAACTCCAAAACCACAAATAACTAGAGGCAGCATTGAATCAAATCATAAAACTATCAACTCAATCATTTTTCTCAAGAAAAATCATCTATTAAAGCGGCAAATACAAAAATCCATACTCAAGGCTTGAACAAAGCTTCATTCAATGAGGGTTTGTAGAAAGTATGTTTTCTAAACCTCATACCAACTTGCCACACCTTCAATCACACTAGAATATGTCTACAATAACTCAAAAAATTATCAAAAATTTCTTCCCCAAAATATTTCACACTTTTCCATCCTTTAACCTCTGAAATTCACCCAAAACATGCAATTTTAACTAGGGTAGCCGAAGGCATCACCAAAAATATTTCAAACCTTATTCAAATTCTCTGAAACCTTGGATATAGTAATAACACCCAAAAATTAATCTTTCCACAAAATTTTAGAAGTTTCCACAAAACAAATTTGAAGTAATCACTTTTTTTTGTATGCAACCCCAAAAACCCTATGTTCAGAACAGTTTTTAGGAAATGACTTGTTTGACCCCTTAAATGGCATTATAAAAATTACTGGTAAAAAAAAGGTTTGTCCACCACAACAATATCTTTCAATATATCCAATTTTTAAGTCTTTACTATTCCATACTTGTTCGTACTAACATATTTTCCGAACTGTAATTTCTGAAAAACGTTTTCTGAACTGCCTGCCTACACAAAAATCATCATAACTTTCTTATTACTCAATGAAAATGAATGATACTTGAACCAATGGAAAGCTTATTCAATAACCTACACCATAAAACTACTTTCACAAACTTTGCAGGCCATACTATTCCGTACAAGGCCTGGAAAGAGGAAGAAAATTGTTAAAACTTTAAAACAAGGTATTGAAATTGACAAAATTGATTCCAATTTATATTTCCTCCCTTTGGTTCACCTCTCCATGGCTTAAATAGATGCTTACAACATAAATAATTACTTCCCTTTCATTTACAACTAATTAACTACCCTTTACAACCAATTGACCCTTCATATTATTGCTTTTGTTCACATTTTGCACTTTTGCAATTTTGCACTTTTGCAATTTTACATGTTTTACAACTTTTGCAACAAAATGACTCAACCAACCCCTTACTGACTTTAAATATATTTAAATATAACCACCCAAGACTTTTTAAAATTATTTTACATACATTTTACATTCAAAGATTCAATTTTTGAAATTTATCCTTTTGAAGGCATTTGTGAGCAAGGTGCTCCTGCACCATACAACCAACCAACAAAACTTTCCAAGTCCCTTGGAAACATGTTTGTACCTGCAAAACAAATTAATCTTCCTTGTTCTTTGTTCCTTCTTCATCTTCATTTTTTTTTCCTTGTCTTCTCTAACCAATCTTTTGTTCAACTTCTCATCTACTCCCATCAGTGGAGTACTCTTTAGGCTGCAAACTCAAGTGCTTCTTCAGAAAACTATCCATCTCTCTTTAACCTGCAAACACAAACTCAAACACGAACTCAACAAACCATCCATCTACCCAATAGCAGATCCTGGAAGATGCCTCTCTCTCTTTTCCTCTGCACCTTCTACCCAGCTTAATCTCCATTGGAGGATGGTGACCACAGACCTTTCCTCGTCTGCCAACACACAACTCATAAACTTTCCTCTTTGCAGTTAGATGGACCAAGCACTTACAACAAAACTCAATAACAATAACTCAACAACCCAGATCAGCTAGCTCTGATACCAATTTGATGCAGAGACGAAGTTTCACAACATCCAACCTAGTTCATGAAATAGAATACTCTTTCTTTGAGACAATTTCAACTACTCATTCTTGGAAATAAGGCTCCAAAGAGGCCAATATAACAAAGCATGTACCCTCAAATCAACTCCAAAACCATAAATAACTAGAGGCAGCATTGAATCAACTCATAAAACCATCAACTCAATCATCTTTCTCAAGAAAAATCATCTATTAAAGCAGCAAATACAAAAACCCATACTCAAGGCTTGAACAAAGCTCCATTCAATGAGGGTTTGTAGAAAGTATGTTTTCTAAACCTCATACCAACTTGCCACACCTTCAATCATACTAGAATATGTCTGCACAAACTCAAACAATCATCAAAAATTGCTTCCCCAAAATATTTCACACTTTTCCATCCTTGAACCTCTCAAATTCACCCAAAACATGCAATTTTAACAACTAGGGAAGCCTAGGGCATCACCAAAAATATATCAAACCTTATTCAAATTCTTCGAAACCTTGGATATAGTAAGAACACCTCAGAATGAATCTTTCCACAAATTTTTAGAAGTTTTCACCATACAAATTAGAAGAAATCACATTTTTTTGTATGCAACCCCAAAAACCCTATGTTCAAAACAATTTTTAGGAAATGACTTGTTTATCCCCTTAAATGGCATTATAAAAATTACTGGTAAAAATAAAGTTTATTCACCACATAAATATATTTCCATATATTCAAGTTTTAGGTCCGTACCATTCCATAATTGTCCGTACTAACATGTTTTCTGAACTGCAATTTCTGAAAAACGTTTTCTGAACTGCCTGTCTACACAAAAATCATCATAACTTTCTTATTACTCAATGAAAATGAATGAGACTTGAACCAATGGAAAAAATATTCAATAACCTACACCATAAAAATATTTTCACAAAGTTTCCAAGCTGTACTAAGCCGTACAAGGCCTGGAAACAGGGAGAAAACTGTTAAAACTTCAAAATAGGGTATTGAAATTGACAAAATTGATTCCAATTTACATTGCCTTGCTTTGGTTCGCCTCTCCAAGGCTTAAATATATGATTACAACATAAATAACTACTTCCCCTTCATTTCCAACTAATTAACTACCCTTTACAACCAATTGACCCTTCATATTCTTGCTTTTGTTCACATTTTGCACTTTTGCAATTTTACATGTTTTGCAACTTTTGCAACAAAATGACTCAACCAACCCCTTAGTGACTTTAAATATATTAAAATATAACCAAACAAGACCTTTTAAAATGATTTTACATACATTTTACATTCAAAGATTCAATTTTTGAAATTTAGCCTTTTGAAGGCATTTGTGAGCAAGGTGC
>VDFB02199314.1:0-10628 GCA_007258455.2 Sequoia sempervirens | reverse complement strand
TAGTTTCTGGCATGCCCAGTGGGACTGAAACTAGATTGAACTGCTGGTTTAGTATGCAACCAGTGAATTTCAGACCTTATAGAGGTCCTTTGGCATACTTGGCGACTCCATAAGGAAGAATAACCCCAGAATTCATTGCCTTCTATAGTTTATGAGAAAAGTTTAGACAAGAGGCAGCTCTCGCCAGTTCATTTTAGGCCATTTGGTACCGTCACCCCACCTCAAGAAGGAAAGGTAGAGCACAGAAAAGAGAGTAAGTTCCAATAGCTATATATTCTAGAAGAACTCAGTCCACTCCTCCGTCTGTAGGGTCTCATCTTGCTCCACCCACAAATCCATTTCAGATACCTCCAATGGCTGCTCCAAGGAATCAACCCTTCGTTGCTTTCAATAGAGGGAGCCCCTTGAATCTAGCACAGCACAATGATATCCCAATGGCAGCCTTGAAGAGTTTGCCAACTTTCGCGGGAGAAGATCAAACTACTCCAATTGAACACATGCGAGATGTGGCTTCGCTATGTGGAGTCCATCACATAACCCGTGAGGACGGATAGTGAGATTACTAGTTCTTTAATTCTATACCCTTCCTCTTCTCTCAAAGAAACAATAGTTTAGGTGATACCCAAAGGAAGACGGCCTTCTTTGGAGGTTCATTTCAGTTATAGGTGACCCACAGCCTTGAGATGATCCCATGTTGCTCTAGAATGCTCAGTTTTTTGTAAACTTTGCACAGGGGGCGATTCTAGGTGACAACAAGTACCTTCAAAAAAATTTCCTCATATGTGACATACCTTTCTTGTGAGGTATCCTTTGGTTTGCTAAGCATGTAGTCCATAGATGTAGTAATTTATTGTTCAGTAATCTCACGCTTTTCTTGGTTCTACTACTTCTATGATGCACTCATCTATTGATACTGAGAATGTGATTTCATTCTTGTACTTCTCCACCATTTTTTTAGGAATTATTTTTTTCATGCATCCTCTTCTAAAATATAACAAACAAAGCCACAAGAGCCTCATCTTGTCCCTTTGCATTACCAAGACCTCTTAGAAAGTCTCTAATTTGATGAGCAACAGACCTTTCAACCATACTACACTTTTAGTCTTGGGAAGTTCTCTAAAGAAATAGAAAAGTAAGCATACAATCAAAGTACCATACTTGAAAGAATGTTTCTTCTCCTTTTTCTATTTCAAAATTTACATTAATTGTTGTCTCAACAGTTCACATAGATCACAATCAAGCCCTTTTTCCACCATTTCATAGGAAACATTGATTGTGGTGGAAAATACAAAGTTTTCTATATTTGTAAAGTAAAGATTGCAATGTATCATCATAGTTGCATACGCCATAGCTATATTTCTTATGTATTTTATTATCATAGCCCTTTTGTCAAACTTAGCACTTGTTAATTCTATGACCACTTCATTTCTCATAGATTTGATTACTGTAATAGGTTTGGCAGAGGATAAACCTATAACGTATCTAATCACATCCTTTCTGATTAACCCAAGCTTGTCAGTCCAAACAAACCTATCATGAATTCTATTCAATTCAATTCTAACCCACTTATCATCAAAGAAAAAATTTGGAAACCCTTCCCACACATCAAGTTTATTTGCAACTAGGTTTTGATATTTTAGTTTCAGGGTAAATTTATCTCCAATAAGTTCATTCACCCATACCTCTCCTAGCTTAGAATGATCATACTCTAACTTGTTATGAATATAAATCCTTATATCCTATGTATATAAAAAACCTAAGGGAACACATGAAAATGCACCTATCAGATTGACCTCCATGGATTTAACAGGATGTTTCTTAAACTTAGGTTGTGGCCTATTAGTAACCTCAATAACCCTCGGTGTTGCCATCACAAATGATTCTAAAATTCTTTCAAAAGAGTTCTCTAGGAAACTAGGGAAAAATAAAGATGGTAAATACCCCTTCCTTCATTTTTAAAACTAGGGTTTGTTTGCATCGGATCTTAATCACCTTGATCACTCCAAATTGGTTTCTCACAGCTCTTCTTCTTCTCAAATGCTTGTGTGAATGAAATTGGTTAAGTAAAATCAATTATAACCTTTTGAAACTAACCTAATTTTTCATTGAATGCTTCAAATAATAAAGTTGGTAAACACTAATTGTATGCACTATCAACTTCAAATTCTCAGCAAACTTCCACATGACGATATTTTATACCAAAATTTTCTCCAAAAGATCAATCATATTGACCTACACCACATATCCTTGTGTTGAAGCATCAACACCATTTTCTTTGGCAAGGGATGAAATATTCCCATTAAATCTCCCCTTGATCCAAAGCTCTCAACTTAGTTTCCAGAGGAAAAATATACACTAGATGTTGGTACAAATTCATCCTTAACCTCGGTCTCTTCCTTCTTTCTCCAAATCTTATCCATATCCTTCTTTGTCTCTATCAGATCAACCTTTTGTACTAGATCATTCTTCTTTACCAGATTATACCTCTTCATATTTTTGCTTCTATAAAACTTATAAATGTGTCCAAGCCTACTGCAATTGTATCATATAACATTATTTTGACCAATCTTACTTCCATTCAGTCTAGATCTACATTGATTAGCTTTATGCCCAAATCCATAGCATGTGCAACAATAGTCATTTAAAGATTCAATGATTCTACCATTGTTATATCTATTAACCATTTGACTTTTGCATTCACTAGCTCTATGACCAAATCTCTTGCATGTAAAATATTGACCAAAAAAAGGTGGAACATTTTGATTCATTCTACTTCTACATTACATAGCCTTTGTCCAAATTTATTGCAAGAATAACATATAAACCATTAAAAGATGGATACCTTTATGCATTTGGTTGTCTGACCGGTGGTCTTCTAGCTTCATTCCTTCAAGATTTTGGATCTACTTGCCAGTGTGCTTATCTCCAGTCTTCTTTTTAGGATTTGGTGATTGATATACTTTTGATCTTTCACCCTTTTCAAATCATAAACCTTCTTTATCTTGGAGCCTTTTTTATTTTCAATCATTTCACCAAGCTTTGTAAAACTCATCTTGAATTTGTCTTCATGACTCCTTACTTTTTCCAGATCTAATCTTAGATTCACAACTTCTTATTCTAGCCTTGTGCATTCTTCATATTTTCTTTTCACCATTGCATTCAAACATTCTTCAACACTTTTTCTTTCTTCAACTTGCACCTTGAGATAGGTAATTGTTTCATTTGCTTGCTTCAATTGCTCACTGACCTCCTTATGCATTTCTCTAAACTTCTTGATTTTATCTCTCAAATTTTTGATGCATTCATTTGCTTCTTTGAAATTTTCTTTCATATCTCTATTTTCACTTTTAGTTCTCTCCAGATTTTCGAGAGCAACTTTGAGTTCTCCATTTGTGCCAAATATGCAGTCTTCTTCTATAGATCCAACAATGAGAATCTCTTCTAGAGTAGGTAATCTTCTAACAGCCATGTTTTCAACCTCCAAGATCTTCTGCATGTAGTTAAGCTCCTTCCAAGGAGCCAACCTCTGATACCAATTGTTGAACACCCAGAATTCTGAGAGGGGGAGGGCAATTAGTATTCTTTTAAACCACTTAAACATTTAACCATGTAACACATAACTTATTCAACTTTCAGTAATGAAGGAAAGCATGCAAATGTCTAATAAAATTACATATCACATGAACACCAATATTTTTACATGGAAAACCCAAAATGGGAAAAACCGTGGTGAAGATTAGCTCACTATATATTATAACTGGTTATAGTATATTACAAAAGTGCTCACTACAGGTGAACTCACTACCCATTGAAAGAAGAAAAGAGATAGAATAAAGTTTATGGCTCACATCCTACGTTGAACTGTTATAGTTGCATCTCATATGCATGGAATACAATTCTAATGAAGCTCAAAATATAGACTCAAAACTCTTCATACTGATCTGAATCAACACCCTAATTTTTTCTGAATTCACACACTTCCTATCCCCTTACTTTTCTCACATATCACTTCTTATTTACACCTTTAAAATAATATTATGTTTATATCCAACTCATTCACAAACACTTAGAACATCAATTAGGTCAGCCTAATTAGATGTACCATTCAAAATATATAAAATATATCTTATCAGCTCAAGATCGATACACACATGCTTCATGCAAAGATTAAAACCTTATAATAATTTGAAATAGGTTAGAATGGACCTAAAATAGCACCTACATAATGGATCAACACATACTTAACCTTTTCAATGCACCCAACACATTAGGTCTGCACCAGTAGTGACCTAATTTCAAAATTCACCAACTGTACATCCACATTCAGACACATGAACCTCCAAAAATCATGTCAACTAGAATGCATACTCTATTGACATCTATCCACCTCTCCTCAAATCCATAGAGCCAAAATACAATCCATGGAGAAGTGTATATTCTCCAAATCATATGCACTAAACTAGAAATGTCTGCTATTACCAAGCCAAACTTTTGTTACTCATAACTTTCACACCACAAGACAAAACAAGATGAAACTCTAGAATTAGATACTTCTACCAATTAAAAAATTATACTAGAATTGTAGAGAAAAAAATTAAACAACAAACCAATGTGGACCCAAAAATTGAATCCCTTGTACATAGAATCATCAGAAATGACACTTAGTCAATTTTCATCATAATCGTTTTCACTAGATCAAACCTTCTTGTAAAAATTTTGTTCACAATCATCTTCAACCATGCTCATGACACCCAAATTGATTTGAACCATAGTCCTTATATCAGGATACAATGCTGACATCAATGGTCCAACACTGTAATGAATAACTATGTGTACCTTGTGCTTATTTCATATGCTCATGTTGCCAACAATAGCATCAATGAAAAACTCCTCATTCTTCTAATAGAATGATCAATAAATTAAAAAAATTCAAATAAGAAGGTTAGTAGATCATATGCAATCATTTTGAAACATTTTTCAGTATACAATTTTTTATTATCTATATATACATTATTCTAATTATTATATACTTATTTTTTATGAGAAATAGTGGAAATAATAGAGTCAAAGTTTAATCTTCATAAAATTAAGAATCAAACTATGTGGCATGGAGAATATTGTAGAAAGCATTATTGAAATGATCTACTTTGTAAAAATCTATCACATTGAGATGAATATCAAAATAAAGCAATCTAGGGTGTAGATTCATAGTATAATAAATATTGATAAAGTATACTAAATGTCACTTTAAATGAAAGGTTTATATATCCTTGTATTGAAGATAACAATTTTTTAACATTACTAACTATAAAAAATAACAAAGAAAACATGAACTATTATAGAGCTATTATAGAGCTTTGTGTGTTTATAGATAGATATAGAGAGAATCTTTGGACAAAATATGTAAAATTTTGAGAAAAGAAAATATAGAAATTTTATGTAAGTATTATAAATAATTAATTTAAGTAGATTTTAAAAATAAAAATAAGTGTATTTTTCCAAATTAATAACAAAGATAGTATATATAGTTAACATTTCCTCTCACCCTGCTTTTTCAAACTGCTTCCATGCCTACAGGTTCAGGGGAGACCTCTATCTCTCCCCAGCTTGACCCTTTGTCGGCTTCAGACAAGATCCCCTCACATGTTCTTTCTGGGGATTTGACATTTGTCTTAGGAAACCCTGATGCTCTTGCTAAATCCCCTCTTTGTGGGGACAAGGGGGGCCGCTTGGGGGCTGGCACTCTTGTGACTGGTTGGAAAGATATCCTTTCAGGTTCTAGAAATACGGCTTTCGAGGCTATTGGTCCTGAGATAGCCCTTACTAATGAAGGCACTGAGCTTTTCCTTCCTGATGAGTTGATGGAGGAGGTTGCTGGTTCGCTTCACCTCACCTTGGTGGGTAGATTCCTGGCTTTTTGACCAATGATTGATATAGTCCGTAGATGGGTTAATGGTAGATGGTCACTGAAGGGAAGTGTGTATGTCTCAGCAATGCCTGGTGGTCTCTTCTTATTTAAGTTTAATGCTGAGGAGGATGTGGTGCTGGTCCTCTCGGGTACTTGGGCCTATGGAAAACATTTTATTTCCTTGGCTAAATGGAGGCCAGGTTTCGACCCCTCGGCGGATCTTACCCGGTCGGCCCCTGTTTGGGTTCATTTGCCTGGCCTCCCATTGGAATTTTAGCATGAAAGGATTTTCTGATGGATTGGGAACTCCTTTGAAAGTTTTTTGGCAGCGGATGTGGTCACTTTGGTGAAATCCAGGTTAGTGTTTGCCCACTTCTGTGTTAATGTCTCCATAAATAAAGCTCTTCCCAACTTTATCATTCTTAAATCCAAATGGGGGAAGTGGACTCAAGCTATTGTTTACGAGAATGCCACCCTGTTCTGTCAGAAGTGTGGCAAACAGGGTCATGTTATTTCTGACTACAAGAAGGTTGTTACAAAGGAGGCTCTATTGAAGGATAAAAATCCATCCTGCCCGTCGGAGTTACAGGATAAATTGTTAGACCCAAGCACTAGTGGGGTTGGTGAGCCATTAAAGGCTGGTGATTCTGATGACTACCCCTTTACGGATGACTTGAATGAACTTCTAAAATCCCCTGTCTCAGGTGAAAAGATAGAAACTAATTTGAAAACAAAATTATCTAAAGGGTTGGAAAAGGGTGAAGTCTCTCCATTTTTGGATGCGGATTTGGTGTCTGGTTCCTCTGTCTGTCTGGGAAAGAAAGCTTCTAGATCTTCCCCTGTCTATAATATGTGTCTGGTTACTGCCATGAAGAAGCTAGATGTCAAAGGTGCTAACAATCCTGGTTGTGAGACCACGGTGGATGTCTTGAGCACTACTCAGTGTCCCGAGGGTGCTTTATTTTCTACCCCCTCTAAAGTTGGTCTGACTAACTCAAGTATTCCTACTCCCCAACTGGCTATTTCAGAGGTCTACTTTCTAGAGGTAACTAAGTCTGTTATTCTCTCCCTGAGCTCTAAATTGACAGTCCTGGCGGAGAGTGATTGCTTGGAGGACTAGCAGAACCCAAAAAGAAAAATGAGGAATAATAAAGTGGATGTTGGAACAAAAAGTAGAGTTGGAAGACCTTCAGAAAGACTATCTAGGCACAAAGCCACGACCAGGGATATTGCCAGCGGTAGGAAATCTACCCTTGATTCAACCCACAAAGGAAAGAAATGAAGTTCCTCTCATGGAATATGAGAGGACTAAATAGTCCTCTAAAACAAAATGCCTTAAGGCAATATATTTTGATATGAAGTTAGATGTTCTGCTGCTCCAGGAAGTCAAAATGACCTACCAGCCATTTTCCTCTGCAGTTAATAAAATTTGGTCAGGATCTTCCTTCTTTTATAGTGAGGTGGATGGTGCTTTGAGAGGCGTGGCTACTTTGTGGAATCCTGCTAAATTTTTTGGTGTTGCCCTTGCCTTTTCTTAGAATTACCTTCTTGTGACTCTTAAAACTAACAATCTAACCTGACATTTGTTTAATATCTATGCGCCAAATTCTAGAGGTGTAAGAAAGAGGATGTGGGAGGAAGTGTCATCCTTGATAATGAGTAACAACAGTGAGTGGTTTATGGTGGCTGGAGACTTTAATTCCCCCATTTTTCCTTTAGAGAAACTTGGTGGCTTGATAGACTATAGTGATAGTATGAATGATCTAGCAAATTTTATTAACATTACTGGTTTGTTAGACTTGGAGTTAAAGGGCAATCCTTTTACATGGTCGAACAACAGGAAGGGCACTCAACTTATTCAGGTTCAGTTGGATAGGGTCCTTGTCTCTGCTGGTTGGGATATTGGTTGCAATGCCTCTCTGACCTCCCTCCCCAGGACCGTCTTTGATCATAATCCTATCATCCTTCAGTGGTCTGACAAACCTTTTTTGAGACCACACCCTTTTAGATTTGAGATAATGTGGATGTCTCACCATGATTTTAGAAAACTCATTAAGAATTGGTGGAGCTACCCTGTTCAAGGCTCGACTATGTATAAAATATCCCAAAAACTGGATCTTATTAGGAAAGAAGCCAAAGGTTGGTCCAAGGCAACTTTCGGTGACTTTTTCAAAACTAAGAAGATAATCAAGGACAAGCTTGATGGGTTCCAAATGTTCATGGCCCCGGGTCATTCTCAGCAACCTGTTCATGTTGAAGAAAACTAGAGGAAAAAGTGGAGGGATATTTTAAGTAAAGAAGAAATATATTGGAAGCAGAGATCAAGGATTTAGTGGCTCAAGGAGGGTGACAGGAACTCTTCCTTTTTCCATAGGACGGCTAGTAGACATAAAAAGAGGAATACCATCAAGTGTTTGATGAATGATTCTAATCAGGAAGTCAAGGAGGCTGATAAAATTGGATCAGTTGTTGAAAATTACTTTAGACTAATCTACTCAGACACTGGGACCCCCCCTCTGAAGATCTTCAGACGAGGCTCCTGGGTCACCTCCCGCTTGGTACCAGTGAGTTTGATAATCATCAACTCTGTGCCCCTGTGACTAAGGATGAGGTTCAGACTATTGTTTTTGCTATGGGCGCCTATAAACCCCTAGGACCGGATGGTTTCCCTCCAGCCTTCTTTTAAGAATATTGGGACATTGTCAGCTATGATATTACTATGGTTGTTAAAGATTTCTTTAGGACTGGTAAATTGTTAAAGAAATTAAACAATACTTTCATTGTGCTTGTTCCTAAAGTGTAGGATCCTATACACATGACTGACTTCAGACCTATAAGTCTTTGTAACACTGTCTACAAATTTTTTTCCAAAGTCCTTGTCAATCGTTTAAAGCCATTTTTAGACAAAATTATCAGTAGATGTTAGAATGGGTTTGTTCCTGGAAGACAAATCCTAGATGCTGCTATTATGACTCATGAAATAATTCATTCTATGGAGAAAAGTAAGAACCAAGGTATGGCTTTTAAACTTGACATTTCCAAAGCCTATGATAGGGTCAGATGGAAGTTTTTGTATTTTGTCCTTGCTAAGTTTGGCTTTAATGATAGAGTGATTGGTATCATTAGGGAGTGTGTGGAATCTGTTCAGTATTTGGTGCTTGTCAATGGGATCCCTTGGGGTTCCTTTAAAGCTGGTAAAGGAATTAGGCAGGGGGATCCCCTCTCTCCCTACCTATTCATCATGGTGGCTGAGGTTTTGGGAAGGAATTTTCTTTCCTTGCTCAACTCAGGGAAAATTCAGGGGATTAGACCTGCCTCCACCCTTCCTCCCTCCGTTCTCCAAAAATTTGTTGATGACACGTTTCTTTTTTGGAAAGTCCTCTATGATTGAAGCTAGAGAATGGAAATGCCTCCTACAGGACTATGCTTGTGCTTCTGGCCAATGTATAAATTATAACAAAAGTAGTGTCTATTTCTTCAACATGAAATATGATCTCCAAGCTAAGATCTTAGCCATCCTGGGTTGTCTGAGTGCTTCTCTTCTGGGTATCTACTTGGGCCTACCACTTACTGTTAAGGAGGCGTCACACAACTTTTGGAATGGTATTCTGGAGAGAATGTAAAAGAAACTTGCTGGTTGGAAAGGCTAGCTTCTTAGTAATGCTGGTAAACTCCAACTTCTTAAAGCCTCCCTTCAAGGTATTCCATTCTAATTTCTCTCTCTCTTTAAGATTTCAGGTTCCATGGTTGAAAAGTTAGAAAGAATTCAAAGATCCTTTCTTTGGACGGGAATGGAGGAAAAGAAAAGACTAGCCCTGGTTAATTGGGACACTGTCTATCACCCCAAATGTCAAGGGGGCCTGGGGATCAGGAAGATTACTAATTTGAATAAATCCCTCATTGCCAAGATTGGCTGGAGCTTGATTCAGAAAAGGGAAGAATGGTGTAATATAATGAAGGATAAATAACTTAATCAGAGACATTTTTTTTGGAGCTTTGGACCTAATTGACCTCCCTCCGGGATCCAAGATTTCGAACAATATCCTTAAGAGTAGATCCCTCTTGAAGGAAGGGGTCAGATGGAAAATAGGTAATGGAAGATCAATTAGGTTTTGGGAGGATAACTAGATTGGGAGAAGACCCCTTGCTGACAGTCACTTTAATATATTAAGGGATCATGTTGAAAACCTCTTTGGTACTTACATTTCTGATTATACCTCACCCAGAGCTAGATGGAAAATCCTAAAGTTGTCTTTTTTACACTTGCCTAACCTTCTGCCAAAGGTTATGGAGCTTCAAGAGCTTTTGAAAACGGCTAAACTCCCTCTATTTCCCAAGGAGGACATAATTTTCTGGTCAAAGAATCACTCTAGGGAGTTCACTATTAAGTCTACTTATC
The DNA here is from genome assembly GCA_007258455.2 of Sequoia sempervirens. Taxonomy (NCBI): domain Eukaryota; kingdom Viridiplantae; phylum Streptophyta; class Pinopsida; order Cupressales; family Cupressaceae; genus Sequoia; species Sequoia sempervirens. The sequence continues at coordinate 321 of VDFB02199314.1, read as the reverse complement.
TACTGCTTCTCAGGTTTGGTGGTGATGAGCAGTGCTGGAGAAAGGTTTGGCTTCATTAGCTTATCCCTAAAATAAACTTCTTCTGGTGGACCTCCATCCATGAAATTTTTTTAACTATTGATAACCTTGTCAAGAGGGGTTTTCAATTCCCTAATTGGTGTACTCTTTGTAGAAAGGAAGAAGAAACCACCCCCCATCTTTTTATTCATTGCCAGTTCGCTTCCCTGGTTTGGAAGAATTTTTTGCAGAGACTGAACATCTCTTGGGTCTTTAATAGAGATATCCACCAATTCATCTTAAATTGGAAATGCCCCTCCAATC
>VDFB02199313.1:0-15367 GCA_007258455.2 Sequoia sempervirens | reverse complement strand
TAAGAGTCTTCCACCTAGCACTCACAAGTTGTCCTTGAAAAGAAAGTACCTTAAAATCACTTACCCTCATCCAACCAACTTCACCAAATCTCCTACTTTGGTCACCAAGTTAGTGAATTGAGTGAGAATGGAAGGATAACCATCCCAAGAGTCATGCCAAAATTGAACCTCTGTGCCATGATGACAGATCCAAAATAAGCCATTCTTGACAAGCACGACTCCTTTCTTGACAGTAGCCTAAATAGCCGATCCCTTTCCTACCAAAGGGTAGTGAGGGATATCTTCCCTAGGAATATCCTAAAAATACTTATAGGAAATAATCCTAGCGCAAATTCGATCCTTCTCCATGCACCAATGCCAATAAAGTTTCACATCCAACGCCATCCCAACCAACAAGGATTGCCTCAACCCCAAACCACCAAACTAATTAGGAAAACAAGTCGTATCCCATCTAACCAGACTCCATTTGGAAGACATCAAACTACCAGCGCATAAAATTATCTTGCTAATGAATCCAGCTCCATAACAAAGCTCTTCAAGGCCACTTGAATCATACACCTATAAATGGGAAGAGCCTGGACCACAGACTTAAGCAACTAAACCCGACATGCAAAGGACAACCATTGGTTGGTCTAGTGAGTAACCTTCAATTGAAATTTGTCCAAGATAGGCTACCATGACTCCCTTGGTAATCTTCCCACAGCAATAGGAAACCCAAGATAAGATAAAGAAAGAGCCCCAATCTAAAATCTAAGAATCTAAGAAATTCTCCTCTGGATAGAAGCTGGAGTGTTAAAGAAATAGATGGAAGACTTGTCTTCATTAATTAATTGACTTGAAGCCACTAGATATATATCCAAAAACCTGCATATATTCGTTGCCTCCTAAATAGTGGTAGCCTCCATCGAGGTAGTATCATCCACAAACTACAAATGGGATTGATGGGGTACATCACCTCCCCACCTCTGCCCCTGAATAAATCCAACTCCACATGTCATCTCAAAAGGCACCCCAAGCCTTCCACCAGCAGAATAAACAAGGGGAAAGAGGATTGCCTTGCCTTATCCCTCTAGAAGCGCCAAGCAACTCAGAATGCTCCCCATTAGTTAAAACAAAGAAATAAATTGACATGACACAACTCATTACAAATTGAATCCATTCATCTCCAAAGCCAAAAGTAGCCAAGACCTTCTGAAGAAAAGACCAATGGACTCTATCGTATGCCTTTTCCATATCAAGCTTGATAAACATAGCTTTTTCTCTAGACTATGCCATAGAATGGATAGTCTTAGTAGCTATAACAATACCATCCAGAATCTGTCTACCCTCCACAAAACCACTTTGCTCCTTGGAAATGAGTAACTGCATCCACTTTTACAACCTATTAGCAATTAACTTTGAAATAATCTTATACATCACATTGCAAAGAGATTTAGGCCAAAAATGGCTTAACCTGTCTGTCCCTTCACACTTGGCAATAAGCACGAGAAAAGTGGAGTTCAGGGCCTTTAACATTTTCTTATTCCTTTGTGACTCTTTGACCACCTCTAATAAGTCTAGTTTGATAATCTCCTAGAACTCTTTGAAGAATTCAATCAAGAAACCATTAGGGCCAGGGGATTTTCCTTTCTTCATATGAAACACTATCCTCTCCAACTCTCCAATTCTTCCAGAGTGATCTCTCCCATGAGATCCTCCATCATTTCCCTAGACACCAAGGAAGGGATGCAATAAAGGACCTGGGCTTCCTCCACCAAACTCCCCCACGAATCCTCTCTAAAAAGGGAAGAAAAATAATGAACAAATTCATCTGAAATACTTTGAAAAGAAGCCAGAGTCTCTCCCCTATCCGTGAACAAAACAAGAATAGAATTACCATGTCGCTGAGCCTTTATAGAATTGAAGAAGAAAGAATTTTTTTTATCCCCCTCCTACATCCACTCAATCCGAGCTTTTTGTTTCCAAAAGATCTCTTTCCGCACTTCCCATTCTTCCAAAGCTTTTAGAGCCCTTGATTCCTCTTGCATCAGCTTTATAATATATGCAGTGATCATATTTTGATCTCACAAAGCCTAAAGATAATACATAAGTATCAAATTTCTGGTACCACATTCTAGATGAATGCTTTAACCCATACAAAGACATTTAATTTGCATACCAGTTTTTCTTTACCTTTCTCAACAAAGTGCTCAGGTTGAGACATATAGATTTCTTCTTCAAGATCACCATGAAGAAATGTTGTCTTCAAATCCATCTATTCAACCTCTAAGTCATACGCTGCTGCAAGTGACAATAGAAATCTAATGGACGTCAGCTTTTCTATAGGAGAAAATATTTTCCCATAATCAATTCCCTCTACCTGGGAATAACCCTTTGCATGCCTTGTACTTTTCTACACTACCATATAGACCAATATTTTTCTTAAATACCCATTTGCAGCCAACAACTTTTCTACCTTTAGGCAAGGGCACCAAACTCCAAGTTTTATTTTTATCCAATGATGCCATGTCTTCTTCCATGGCTTATAACCAAGAGTCTGAAACAGACATTTTAATTGCATCTTTTACAGTCCTAGGCTCATTAGTACTAGAAATCAAAGCATAGGAACAAGTAGAATCAATCAATGAGAACCCATACCTATTTGGTTGTTTCCTTTCTCAGGTTGACCTACTCACTAGCTGAGGCTGAGATTCTTCTTCTTTAGAACTTTCAGAACTACTTGAGCTCTCCTTAATTTCAGGTACATTTTGAATCTTCAATTCCTCTTTCTCTAGTGTAGGAGGAATTAATGCTACATCCTTATTGTTTTCTAATTTTTTCTCTGACTGCAGATCCAAGGTAGAAGGTTTCAGCTCATGAAAGATTATACTTCTGTTGTATACAACCTTCTCTGTATCATGATTCCAAAGCTTGTATCCTTTTATGCCAGCACTGTAGCCAATAAAAATACATTTAATAGCCTTGTTCTCCAATTTAGATCTTTTCTCATATGACATATAAGCATATGCCTCATAGCCAAAAACATGAATATATCTAAGATAGCACTTCTTACTAGACCATTCTTCCAAAGGTGTTTTCTCAACAAGAGAAGAGTTTGGAGAATGATTTATTACGTAACATGCAATAGATACAGCCTTAGCCCAGAACTTCTCCTCCAAGCCAAAACTACTGAGCATACTTCTTGCTCTCTCCATCATTGTCCTATTGGACCTTTCTACAACTCCATTTTGCTGTGGAGTATAAGGTGTAGTCTTATGTCTTTTAATCCCATGGTCTTTACAATATCTTTCAAAATCATTAGAAAAAAATTCACCACCATTATCAGTCCCTAAGCATTTTATTTTTCTACCAGTCTAATTTTCAACAAGGTTCTTAAATTCCTTAAATCGACTGAATACTTCTGATTTACTCTTCAAAAAATATACAAATGCTCTTCTTGAATAATCATCAATAAATGACACATAGTATCTTGATTTAGACAAATAAGGAACATTCACTAGACCAAACACATCCGAATGAATATAATCTAGCAAACTAGAACATTTATGAGGACTTGAGTAAAAGGAAACATGGTGTTGCTTTCCATATATACAATGCTCATAGAATTCAAATTCAAGATTACAATCATTAAGCCCCTCAACCAGGTTTTTATTCTTCAAGGTTTTTAAACCTTTTTCTCCTAGGTGGCCTAGCCTATGATGCTAGAGCATAGTATTCTCTTCAAGAAGTCTTACTTCCATAGAGTTTACATAATTAGGGATATTTCCACCTTTACCTCCATGAGTAGCTTTTTGTGACTTTACAGAGACACTATTACATTGAACAACTTGTGCATCCAGCTTGTATAGGGTACCAATTTGAGCACCTATAGCCAACACCATAGAGCCTCTAGTCATATAACAATCATTTCCAGAGAACGTGACATGTCCTCCAATATCATTCAGTTTACGGACATATAGTAGATTTTGAGCCAAACCTAGTATGTGCATTACATCATTAATTCCCTTCACTCTTCCATCAGGGAATTGAATTCTGACACTTCCATGACCAACAATTTCCAAAGTTGAATCACTCGCCAAGTACACCTTTCCACCATTGTATTCATCATACTTTGTGAACCAGTATCTATGAGATGTCATATGGAAAGATGCTGCAGAATCAATTAGCCAGACATCATCTGATGTCTGTGTAGCCAAGGCTGCAATGAAGGCATCTACATCACTATGAGAAGAATCATTGTCAGAAGAATACTTCTTCTTCTTCTCCTCGTCTGTACAATCCTTTCAGACATGACCAGGTTGCCCATAGTTCCAACAATTCACCTTGGAATTCTTTCCAAGAGACTTTGATCTCCCTTCTAATTTTGATCTGGACTTCTTGTCCTTCTTCTTGCCTTTCTCTTTTGATCTTCCTCTAACAACAAGAGCTTCCTTCACCATCTCAGAATATTTCTTTCTCATTTCTTCTAATAGCAAAGAACCAACAACATCTTCCATCTTGAAACTAGATGTTGTACTCCCAATAGCCATCACCAGATGATCCCAAGAGTCTAGAAAAGAACACAATAATAGCATACAGTGATCCTCTTCTTTAGTCTTTACACCAACAGATGTTAACGGTGCAATTAGCATGTTGAATGTGTTCAAATGATCAGCTACAGACCCTCTTTCTTGCATTCTCAAAGAGTACAACTTCTTCCTCAGGAAAAATTTATGCACTAAAGACTTCCCCTAAAAAATAGATGCCAATCTCTTCCACAAAGAAGATGCAGTCTTCTCCTCATGCACATTCAGAAGAATAGAGTTTTCCAAACAAAGCCTTATTAGCCCCTTAGATTTTCTATCTGCAAGGTCCCAATATTCTTGCTTTATACCTATAGGTTTAGTTCTAGACACTAAAAGCCACAGATCATGATCCACTAAGAGATCCTCTATTTTGAGTTTCCACAACTCAAAATTGCTGCCATTGAACTTCTCTATTTCAATCTTTCCTGATGTGCTAGCCATCTCAATCTATAATTAGAAATTGAAAAACTTCTACAGGACTCCCACTAAACAAAATTGATACAAAAAAACCAATGTACCCACAAGGATAACACAACTGGACAGGCTCTGATACCACTTGAATGGAAAGTATAGGTGTTGAAACAACTCTCCTAATGTCAAAGACACATTTAAATTTTTCAATGGAAAAACTCAGGGAAGAACACAAAGACACATTTAAATATTTTAATTACAGTCAAATTAAGATGCACATGAAAGAGATAATAGAAACAGATTACTTGATAAACACATATGAACACTAGACATATGTGGGAAAACCCTTACATGAGAAAAACCCACCACACCAAGAGAAATCACTTTGTATTATAGTAATGGAGACTACATACAAATATTAGACTTATCTTTCTGATGTCATATTACAACAACATTCACCATGAACAACCTTGTACAAGAATCTTCAAGTTACAGTCTTCACAAAATAGAAAAAATCACTCTGATACAATTCAAACTGTTCACACACTTGTTCTTCGAACCAACCTAACCCATGAGCAGCTGCAATTGCAAACTATATTCATGTCGTTCCCTGTCTATCGAGCTTCCTCTCAGTAATGGCCGCAATAATCCAACTGCTAATAGTTCCCATTCGGCTCGTCTGATTGGTCCACGAGACACCACATAGATGTACATCACTTGATCAAAAGAGTTCACACTATATCAGCATGTCGATGAGACACTAACCATGTCTCCTCTATGCCATACAACTTAACATTTGATATCACCAAGAGTTTACCTATTGGCAAGATGTTAAATCGAGTTTAGAAGACTACCGCTAAGAATTCCTCCTGTCACAAGGACCTCATACCGACATTCACCACATGTATCGCTATCGCCAAGACTCATTGCTTTCAGTGAGACGTTATACCGAAGCTCCATATGTCACATAGACATTAGTGTTCTCATCAACCAGACATATCACTATCATTGAGACATCATATTGAGTCATCAAAGTTACTCTTAAGTGCTCATCTATCGCCAAGACATGTAGCTATCATTGAGACATCCCACCAAAGGTTCAAAGTTAATCTAAAGTGATCAACAGTCGACAAGACTCTATCTCTATCACTAAGACATTAGTTCAAAACCTCCAGTCATACCAAGCACCAAATAATAGTTGACAAGACCTATTACTTTCACTGAGAGTTCTTATCGAAGTCACATGTGTTACACCACTAACATTTACAATCAGCAAGACTCTGTTCAAGTCATACTGAAACATTGGCTTTTCCATTAGTGAAACCTTCCACTCTCACTAGGACATTTTCCTGAAACCCTTTGAGTTACCCCGAGTGAAAATGGTCGCCAGGAGTCTTACTGAGAATAAACTACAACATTGTCTTACTGAGCTACCGTATGTTACTTTGACGACTCCATGTGAAACAACCTATCAGCGAGACTTTCCTCCATCAGTGAAACTTCTTCCCGAACTAAGCCTTTCAGCCAAGGGTCTCCCCGATAAGTGATAGAATGGCCTATTGGCCAAAGATTTTGACACAATAAGAGGTTACAATGACTATCACAAGTCACAGCGATAAGATCCTTCGACATGACTGAAACAAGGTCACATGGACCTATACAATTTCAACAAGGTTACTAATGCTAGTTGGCCAGACATGATGGATATCACACTGAATTTTCCCCAATAGAGGTTATAGCCTGTGAAGATTGAGTCACACATTTCTAACAATAAGCTAGTAAATTATAAATTTACTAAACAAAACTATCACCATATATATCTATGGTTAGATGTGTATGAAACAGCCAGAAAGGAAAAGGAAAAACAACTTACAGCAACAATATGTCTACAACATAGTTAATATTGCAGAACACAACACTTGTTGAACATCCAATATGTGAACCAGTGGAAGTGCATGGCAGATTTTGACCATTCTACACCCATTGAGCAATGCAACCAAAGGAAAAAATGGAATATACAAAAGACTATATATACCTCAACGGAATACAAACAAAGAATTATATACATCAACATTATACATATAGATATACACATACACATACATATGCATAAACATATTGTTGATGGTGTTTTCTGCACAGCAACAACTCAGACATAAAATGATATTCTATCTCTCTTGAAAGATAATCTTCAACAATGAATTGCTGAAAATCACCCCAAGGTCTCTCGGGTGTTAGGTCATAACAATGCATAAAACAACTCAGATGAAATGTGAAATTTCTGGTAATCACAATCGGACCTTACTACAAGCAAACTAAACCCTTTCAATTTATCAGATCTGACAATATGATGATCTTGAATCCTAAATCTAACCGAATAATAAAGAAATTGCAAAAGATAGGGATGCAGGGAAGGTAATAAAATCTAAATTACTGAACGGACAAGCAATGCAAATGACATATATCTGAAATGGACCTATCTCAAATAACCAATTCCTGTTCGACCCACAAAGCAATCTTACAGAAACAGTGCAATCTTCTGAGGAATACAGATTTTCAAATCATAGACTTGCATCTACAACCGAACTTAAGCACATTTGAATATATGGTCCAGGTTGACTTTACCAGCCTACTACAATCAGATAGTTACTGGGAGTATAGACCAAAGATAGCTACCGACATTCCAAATATGAAATCACATACACCATTTATCCAACTAAACTAATTTTATTTCTGAATATTAAACCCTAGATCTTCAAGCAATGTAAAAGATAGAACAAAAGAACCATGCAAGATGAGATAACACAAAGGATTTCACTAGGAAAACCACAATGCCTTCAATTGTATTAATCATCAAATGCTGCAACAATTCAACTGTTCTGAATATGATATTTGCTTCAAGAAATTTTAAAACTCTAACTATCGCTCCTGCTAATCTCTATTACAGTCTTGCTAATGTCTATCAAAATTTTCTGAACTGAACCCCTTACAATGAGGCAAGAATGCCTACTTATCAAATTTTCCCCCAAAACATGTCGGCCCAACCAAACATTTTTACAAAATAATAAAAACTGCCAAAACAGGTCGGCCAAGGAAACAAACTAAGGCACACATTTAATGCCATCATCCAAGTCGGCCAAGGCACAGTCCCCAAGGAAGTCCGGTCCAATGCATGCCCTATGATAATAGGGAAGCACAAATCTCGAGATAAACATTAACCGCTGCTTCCTTTGTCTTTCCTCCGCGCTGGTGACCCTTGGACCTTCGAGAAAACTCCCTCCAGCTCAGCAATGGGTGGCAATGGAAAAACTTTGAGCCGGCATTTAATCGAATCAATCCCTTCATTGGACCGCTCAATGGTTTTCCTCCAATCCTTTCTGCTGGTCAGGTATCTATCTATCACTGCCAAATATGTAGCTGCATCATCAAGCATATGGCCAGTGACAACCTCATCAGAATCCGGGGCATAAACCTCATGCCACCATTCCTTCAATTGATCTAAACTTAGGTACTTAGGAGCCATCTTATTCCTCCCTGTCATCACTTCAAAAAATGCAATGCAACCATCATAGATTACAGTAAGGTCGGCATCAATGGTTTTTCTTCGTTTCTGTATCTTTTTCAGGCCTCCCTGCCTGATCTGTAATGCCTCGAACCATTCCCACGGTTCATCCAACTTGGTAGAGGGAAGAATTCCATCCTTGCCCAATTGTTCCTTGCCATGCCCCAGAATAATCTTTGTCTTCTGCAGCAGGGAATCGACATCATTCTTATCCTGAGAAAGGATGCTTTCCATCAGCTCTTTTCCTCGGACTGCATCCTAGCCAACAGACAGGATTTCCTTAATAGCTTCATCTCCTTGTGTCCGAACACTCATCAACCAGTCTGTGGCAGCTTGTGTGGAGGCCTTCATCTTCTCTATGCCAGAAATTGTTTTCTTTGGCAGAAATCCGGGAGTGGAAGAGGAGGACGGATGGAGGGACTCTAGAGGTTTCATGACCTCTTCTAAGCTTTTCCTCAACCTCTCATTTTCCCTTTTCAATTCTCACTTTGTCTGAGTCTCCTTCTTCAATCTGTCTACAATTACAGCACTTGACCCCTTGAATTCCTCAATGTCTTGTTCTAGGGAGGCCGGCCCCAGGTTAATGGTTTGGACACTGTAATCCTGGCTTGCTACCTCATCTCTTGTTTTATCTGCAGCAGGGGTGGCGATGTGGACTACACGGTTGTGCACTTCATCCCTTTCCACCCGGGAAATTATCCTGGCAGCCTTCTTCTTCTTCCCCTTACCAATCTGAGATAACATTGCATCCCAGTCGAGAGGAGTGTCCTCTACTATCACCTATTTCTTCCTTGCTATTTCTTTTTCTAACCAGTCCGGGGCTACGGGGTCTGTCCGGATTCCTTCTGTGTCAGTTTTCCCCGAGTCCTCTATGGCTTTCTCCTCTTCTGCTACTGTCACCTCGACTTCTTCTTCAGTTGTTGCCTTGTCATCTTCTTTCTCCAGAGGAGTCTTCTCGCTCTGAACAGCCTCTTCAATTCCTAACTCTGGAAACACTGGTGATGGAGTCCGAGCAGGCAGGCTTTCCTCCGGTTCTGGCGATCCGCAGCCCTTCTCACTCTCCGGAGAGTCCTCGTACTGTACCAAGGGAGAAGTGTGCCTCTCTTCTGTCTCTACCTCGAGCTCGGCAGCCTCACTGAATAATGCTCCTTCTTTAAACGGTTCTGCCTCTCCGCTGATTTCCTGCTCATCCGGATTCTCCGGTTCTGTTACACTCTGTGGAGGAGAGACAGGCTTGTCCTGTTCAGTGGCTGGCAATATTGGAGAAGAATCCGTTGGCTGTGCGGCATCCTTTGGGGAAGGAGTTCTAGATTTTCTGGTGTATACTTTGGTCTTCTCCCCTCCGGAGCTTTCCACATCCACAATTGGGGGTTCATCCTAGGAAGTCGTTTGGCCTTTCTTCTTCGCCACCCTTGCAGTTTTGGCTTTCTTGGGCGGTGGAGGAACATCCTCCTCTTCAACTTTCTCTGCCTCCTCCTCATCTGAGGACTTGCTGATAGTCAAGGTTTTCTACCTGCGTTTGCCGATAGGTTTCCTTTTTGCTGCAGGTTGAGTCCCCTTAGGACTTCTAACCTTGATTTTGAAGGGAGAGGCCTTGGCTGTTTTCCCTTTGGGGTCCTCTTCCCCGGATTCTTTAGAGGTGGACATGGGGTTGAGATTCCCCATCAAGTCGAAAGTGAAGGGTACATTGGCATTTTCCAACACCCATACCTCATGTTTGATCCAAGCAAAGGTAAATTTTAGCACTGGAGCCATTAAGTCCTCCAACTCTGTCACCTCAGGCTCATTCCAATCAATATCCACCACTGACCTATCCTTGATGGGCTCATAGACATGGTCCTGGACCAGTCTTCCATCATCTTCTAGCTGATCTGGAATCAACTTCACATTGTACTACCTAATTGCCTCTACTGGCAGCCGGGAATACCTTTTCCTTCGTGCATCAAGGTCATCCTTGATGTTGACCCAGTAGTCCTCCAAGTCCTCTTTGTGCCTGTATTCCTGGGTAGCCCTTTTCTGTGCCCCCCCGGTGATGTCAAAATTCATTCTCTTTGAATGGAAAGAGAATCCATAGGCGGCCAATTCCTCACCTGCAGTGTGAGCTGATTGAATGGAAGGGCACATCACATCCATGCCAATCCCAAGAGGGAAGTCACCTCCAAAACCAGTTTTATGTTTCTCCCTCTTGACCACCGTATCGAACTCACAAATTTGTCTTACGACCTCCAGTAGCACTATGTGGTCAGTGGGATACCTGGGCAATCTGTAGGGAGCAACGGGGCATCCATCAATTCGGAGATAAGTGAAAGTGGGGAACTGGATGAACCAGGCCCCGTAATTCTTAATCAACCCCCTAGCCCCATCGGACAATCTGATGTGCTCCGCATTCTGAAGGGTTCGGGTAATGTGCATGGTGAAGGCATCATTGGCCCTCCTATAATCTCCGTGTCCGAGGTGTAATTCTGGATAGACTTCATAGATAATATCTTGTCCAATGGTTCCCGCCGGAGTCAGTCCCTTGTAGGGGTAGGAGATGGCTAGTATATACACGATGTAAGAGGACATGGTAAACTTCTTTCCTTCCAAAACATTCCTCAGTTGCCTATCTATTTCTGCACTGATAAGTCCTGCCCAGTGGTAATTCGTTCCTTGGCCTATCTTGGTGATCACATGGACCATCCAATTTTCCAATACCCCGGCGGTTTTAAGTCCGGCCACCCTGCTCAACAGTGTGATGGTGTCATAGATATCCGGCCTGAACTTCACCCTGTGCAACTGTTTGGGCAATTTGGAGTGGTGAGACTTGGGCTTCTCAAGCCATGAGTTGATAAGCTACTGAGCCTTAACTGGCTCATTCTCATAATACGTGCGAGCAGTGTCAATGTTTAGGGCGCAGACCGAGGGGAGATCCGGCATGCTGAAGGCCCGGGCAATGGAGGATGGACTGAAGTTTGCCAGCACTCGTCCCTTAGTGGTGACCACCATCTGTGTGTCAAAAGCGTACTGCCTAGCACACTCCAAAATCAGCTCGTAGCACTGGACTGCTGGAGGGAACCCTGCCACATGTACCAACCCTGAGTTCATCATCCCCTGCCTCAATGCCGACTGGTCTTTCTCAGCAGTTCTCTGTTTGAATCCTTTATAACGCCAGGCACCAACATTGGTATCGGACACATCTGCCCACACAGAGGATATCTTACTCTCTGGGACCTGACTCTTCATGTCTAATCTCAATCTTTCTGTCTCGGAAACTGCAGATGCCCCTGCACCACCTTTGGACTTCCCAGCAGCAGCTTTGCTTGATTCAGCCTGCACATCCAAGAATTGTCATTAAAATTCAACTATTAAGTTCATGTCAATCCAAAAGGTTAGCACACATCATATAAATCCATTAAAACCAAATGCCAATTGCCAATCTTCCGAGATCCGGAGAAATCAAATAATCTGGGAAAATCGTATAATCCGGGAAAATACATTCGGGGCGAAATTCCGGAGAAATCCGACCCAGACGGACTCCTGCTGCCAAAGCACTATTAGCCATATAAATCATTAATACGCTCGGAAAATCGAAGGATAACCATTAGTTTTACTCATTGGCAATCAAGAAATAGGTATAAACAATCATTCCAACAATCCTATCACCGAAATATACAAAAGAATGCAATCAGACAGGAAATCCGGAAAAATCCGGGCGGAACGGATTTTCGCGGACAGTATAAAATGTACCGGAAATTAACCCTGTCCGCAGAATAAAAGGAATCCGGGAAAATTTGGGAACCAGGAAATTCCGCCACGGCCCCGGAAACCCAAAAAACGGCAAAACGTGTAGCAAAACCGGAGTGACCACAAGATCTCCAATACCTAAGCTCGAATGATCCTAAAACCGACGATGATCACCAGACTCAAGTATCCAAAGGATTCCAACTCTCAAAAGCCCCCAAATGAGAAATCCCATACTAAAATGACGATGCCCTAAATCGCGTGACCAGATTTCCGCCATTAAAACCAGAGCAAGCTTTTAGGGTTAAAATATCAGTTCGGGATTTACCTAAAAGCCCTCTAATCCTCATAAGACAGGAAGCCAACACGAAACAGGGCGAAATTCATTCAAACACAAGATCAAATCATCGCATTAACCGAAACACCAAGGAAACCCTAAATTCGCATGGTAACACATCCCATGCCCGAAACAAGCAAGCAATACGACCCAAAATTCTGTCTAACGCGTAAATATGCAATCAGATAAACAAACAGAACTTATAGGGCACGAGAGATGGGCCTCAGAAAAAAAAACAGATCAACCTGACTGGATAAATAAGAAACCCAAAACCAAAACAAGGGCCGACCCAAAAATTCAACAATGCCCAGTACAAGAAAACCTCAAATCACCATGCAAGCAAACGAAAGGGCGACGAATACATACCATGGATCAAGACGGGTAGAAATCGAGCTCAAAAAATCAATCCACGTGACAACACGTCCAAGCAACGAGATACTGGCAGCAACACTCAAGCAATTCACGCGCAAACAAACCAAGATCAATCCTCAAAGCTCAAACGAAAGTTCTGAATCGCCAGAGCAGAAAACAAGGAAGCAATCGAAGTTGGAATGAATCAGAAAATGCCCTAAATTCGCCCTTATACCCGTCTGAACCAAGGTACCTCAGCCATTAATGCGCGAAAAGACGTTTCTGACAAGTCCAGAAACCCGAGCCCCAAGTGGAATTTCGGAGAATCCCAGAATGCGCGGAGACACGGATTCCGCGGAAATGCAGAAACCGGGGAAATCAGGAAGATCGAGACTTTGACGGAATCCGGGAAAATCCGACTGGACCGGAAAATCCCGAAGTTAGGCAAAAACCCGGAATCGGAGAATCTGGCAAGAGACGGACAAGGAACCAGGGCCGAAAAAATCCGCCAGAGACAGAAAATACCGGATCTAGGTGAGAACCCAGACTTGGCCAAAACCTCAATTTCAATCAATTGCAACCCCAAGGCAAGGGCAAAGCTAGCAAAACCAACATGTCAAGACCCTAAAATGATAAATCCAATAAAATCAAAGGTCAAAGACACCAAAAAAAAGGGGGGTCCCCACTCCAAGTGGGGCGTGTGTGCAAAAACTGCACAACAAATGGCGACTCTGCTGGGGAAATGCTCCTGAGCATTTCGATGACAAACTGGAATCAAGAACCCAGAACTCTGGTTTCAACTCAAGTACCTAGCCATCACCCTAAGTTAAAGCCAAGAAACTCCCAGCCATTCAGACATTCCTATACCAGGGTCCAAGTGTGTGCATGTGCATATCTTACCTACCTTCTGTTGCAAAGAACCAGACTTGGTATGAACAGGCTACGTAAAGATTCTGACCCTAAAAGTAACCTGGATAGAGCCTCGCTACCAGTCAGGCATTCATAGCCCCGACGAGGTTATCGCTGTGATCCTCCTGAACATAGCTCCACTGCCAGCCAGGCGTCTATAGCCCCGGTAGAGATATTAAGATCTCCCTGATGAGTTGAATTCGAACCTCAGGATTTTCAATATATATATATTTTATTTTATTTTTGTTTTTTTAGGATATTTCTTTTTACTCAATTTATTCAACATGTGAACAGTGAAGTTCACACTCAGGGCCGAGAACCACAGTGGCACTAGAGCAGAAAAAGATTTTTCACCTTTCTAGACCTTATAAGGACCTTTTACAACTTCAGGTATATTTAAAAATTAAAGGTATAAGACCCCAATACATTCCTGCTCAGACTGACCAGAAAATCTTCGCCTTACCACAAGGAAAAATGACATAGGCAACGGAATTCATACCATAACATTCTGGAAAAAGGATTAAAGTTTGTAAGGGAAATATCAGGAACATTGGACCTGCTTTGCCACCATTATCATACAGATGCACCCACAATCCCACAAGGAGATAAGACCAAAAGCAAGAGCAACGCAAAGCAAAACAAACAAACCAAAGTAAACCTAGTCTAACCAAACAAAACCAGCAAAGCGAAAGGGAAACCTACCCTAACCAAAACAAGCAAAACAAGCAAAGAAAGCAACCTAACTAACTATTTACAGGGCAAAGAGCTGAGAACAGCTCAAGACTGGAAATAATGTTTAAGATACTGCCCATTAACAGGCAGTGGCATGTCCTCTCCCGTGAGAGTCCTCAAGCGGAAGGCATTATCTCCCAGAATTTCAGCAATCTGGTAAGGACCAAGCCATAATCTATCAAACTTACCATGGCTACCTTTCTGATCATGCGGCTTATCCCAATATAGGACAAGGTCAGAGATCCTAAAGGCTTTGACCTTGGCTCTCCTGTCAAACCATTGCTTGACTACCCCCTGGTGTTTGGCAAACTTTTCAAGGGAATTATCCCGTTTTTCCTCAAGATGCAACAATTCAGCTAATCTTGCTTCCCTTCTATCCCCCTCATCATAAAATTGATTGATAAACTGCAGAGTTGGGATTTTAAGCTGGATAGGGAAAACTGGTTCCAGACCGTACACTAAATGATAAGGAGAGGTACCAATGGAGGACTTAACCCGAGTACGATCTGCCCAAAGAGCAAACCTAAGCTGGGTATGCCAGTCCTTTGGGTTCCTCTCTAACAGTTTTTGGATAACAGTCAACAGGTTCTTATTAGAGGATTCAGCTAGACCATTCCCCTGGGGATAATAATTAGATGCAAACTTAACAACAATGCCATGATCAAAAGCCCAATTTGATAATTTCAAAGATGCAAAGGCGGGACCATTATCACACACAATAGCAATAGGACATCCAAACCGATTGAGAATGGCAAATTCAAGGAAATCAATTACTACCTC
>VDFB02199311.1:0-14636 GCA_007258455.2 Sequoia sempervirens | reverse complement strand
ACCCATACCCGTGAGGGTTTTGATGGTCATGATCTGCATTTCAGCATAGACGTATCTTAGCTTTTTGTGCAGTTTGGATAGTATATCGGCCGATGGTCAGCGGGAACTTGAACCCACGTTTGTGGTTGCTTCTTTGTTCTTTCTGCACTGACATCAACTGTCTGCATGTTTCCATGAGAACCCACTTATCCGAAGGATAACATGGTAGCATGTAGGGACAACCAGTGTAGCAGCCTACTCTCAAGTAAGTAAACTTGGGAATTGGAGAAAAATGCATCCAACTTTCCTTACCACCTTATAAGCCTCATCAGATACTCTTCTTCTTTCCAAAGCTGGATCAAAGTTGAAGAGTAAAGGCGCAAAGAAAGCATCAATGACCCGTCTGAAATGATGAAAGCTCTCCTTTAGCTCCAATTGGTAGAAATATCTGTACACAGGCACCATCATCCGATTCCTTTTTGTAGATAGATTCGAATTGTCTTCATCACAAATGACACTGTAAGAAGTCATGTAGAACTTCAATGTAGAAGGAGCATTGGATCAACCGCCTGTATCTCATCATCGATTTGTTTGCCCCAGTCGATATGCACCTTTTGCCTTCTTATGATCCTGATGTATTCATACATCCAATCGTGAAAAGTGGATGATTCTGGCAAGCCCTTCACTCTGCTTAGAAACGTGATCATATCCTTGACGTCATCTTTGAAGTCACTTCTCAGGAGTCCTTTCGGCCATCTAGAAACGGATGATCTAGGCTTCTTGAGCCATTGAGTGTTTATCAACTGTTTAGCTTTATTGGGATCAGCATCGAAGATCTCCTGTGCTTTTGACATGGAGATGTCAATATATTTTTCCATATGAGGGACCTTGAAGACAATGTCAAAGAAATTGGGGTCGAGTCTCAGAATCTCGTGCCCGGAAGAGTCGATCACACTTCTGCTTTCTCTGATGTTTAATGAGACGCAACTTGAAGAACAAACTCGGTATTGTGCGCAGCTGTAGGGAACATCGCCACCAAGTGGAGGTTGTTGTGTACGATCGCTCTCATTGAATCAGGAAGAGGCTTTGTCTCTGTTAGCTTTGCGAAGTCAACCAAGTCTTGATGACCAACTTCGGTATCTTTTATCTCTTCAACTTTGGAAAGCACCATAGTTGGCGGATAGACGCCTTGATATTTGTACTTCATCTTGCTTTTTGCTTCCAAAGAAGAAGGAGGCTTAGTAGCAATCATCCAAAAGAACTGGAACTTTGATCACTCTTGACTTGACGATCTTTGAAAGTAGACTGCAATCCGTTTAGCCAGAACAAACACCAATTGTTAGGAAACATGGGTAAGCGTGAAATGAGCACAAGGATGAGAGATCATGAAGCGGATGACGAGGCACGCAAAACGATGCACTTAGGTGGAAAAACGAGGCTCAGGAGTGCACTGGTCAAAAATGAAGCTCATTTGGGAAGGTCTGGGAAAAGCTTGGAAAAAGTGTAAGGGCGCCAAAATTCAGCGCCATTACATCTCTAAAAAATTGCTTTTGATGCAAGGGCGCTAAATTTTAGCGCCCTTACATCTTACAGTGTTAGGAAAAATTTCATCTTCTCAAAATGTCCTAGCGCCAAAATTCAGCGCTTCTGCTTTTTCTTGACAATTTTGAGATGCAGATGCAAGAGGGAATGGCGAGAGCGCTCATGCTTGGCAAAGGCAATTTGTTTGAATCATGAAAGCTTTTGAACTTGTTTCCATCCTATTACATACGCATTCAAAGGTTAAAGGAATTCTCTTTCACAATGATAGATCTTTTCAATGTTCACCAAAACGCATAGAGAGGGAGACAAAGAGATTTCAACACAAACACATTGGATAGATACAAGTTCTCAAAGAACATCGAGCATAGAGGAGAATGGGGAAAGAAACGCGAGGGAAGGGAAGGAAAGAAACGTGTAGGGTTAGAAAAGAAAAGAATGCGTAGGGAAAATGTTGCGATCGCTACACATCGCCCCATTGCAAATGGGGACCCCCCTTTTATTTTGGCTTTGCTTTTCGTTCGTTTTGGTTTGTCTCCCTTTTCTACTGTCTGTCTTTCCGGGATTGTGCCCGCCAGTGAGTTTAAACTTGAAATATTGGCCAAGGTCCGAAAAATTAGGGTTTTGAATTTTCTAGCCAACCTGAAGTCAAAAGAGGCGAATTAATTGCAAATTGAGCTTAACACTGTTGTTAGTATGCTTCCAGCAGGTCTCCACAGAAATTTCATCAGATTCTGACTACTTACTATTTTTAGTAAGTGTGCAATTACAGGTGATCCTTCAACATTTTTGAAATTCCGACAGTCACGCTATGTCCGGAGCACATCAGGCTATTCACAGGTCAAATTTGAACTGAAACGGACAACTTGCTATTTTTAGCAGTTCTGCATTCGGAGGCAATTTTTAGGGCTTAGAGGCGGAGTTTTTCGACGCATGTCTGGAGATTCTTTCTGGGTTTTTCGAGACCTTCGCAGTGATATGACATGCAAGACGAGACGATGACTTTCAACACTCGGCCTTCGGAGGCCGATATTAGGGTTTGCATGCAGACATTTTCAGCGCATGTCGGCATTTTCCTTCTGGGTCTTCCAAGAGCTTCGCAACGATGTAACATGCAAATGAAACTGACCACTTTTCAAAAACTTACTATTTTTAGCCAGTGCATGCATGTTGGAAATTTTTCTGGGTTTTTCAAGATTTTTCGGGCAGTATGACATGCAAGATCATCCGACAGCCGGTTAATCACTTTTTCGGCCACTTTCTATTTTTAGCAGGTATCACTTGGGCAGCTACTCGACACCTCAGAAATGCAAGCTGACCATCATGCAACTGAAACGAGGTCAAAAGGGGCTCATCTGAGCAACATGCACAAAATTAGGGTTTCGAGTTTCAGCGCTAAAAATGAGGAGTCAGAGGTCAAAACATCCAAAACTGAGGTATCCATCATGATCAGCATCCTTCCGGGAGTCTGCTGGTAGAATTTGAAGGCAATCGGAGAACCTGCTATTTTTAGTAAGATGTTCCAGACGCAGGCTATAAATAGAAAGTTGATCTCGGCATCAGATCTCGGCAAGTACAAGTCAAACATGTGATGAGGGTCCGTGGCGCAAATTTCAAAACAAACAGAGCTACAGAGAATGAAGAATCAGGCAGTTGCTATTTTTAGCAGGCCAAGACCAGAAATTAGGGTTTCCTAAAATCAAGGGCGGAACCCGACATTCACGCAAAAACATCATCCAGTGACGATCACCATGTTTTGGGCATTCAACACGCAAAGTTTGAAGACTTTCTGAACAGTTTCTATTTTTAGCAGGTTGCTAAAAATAGCAGGTACAAACAGACATCAGGCGCTGACAGAACAAGCTAGTCAAAATTCAGAGCAAAGTGAAAATCGGGCTTTCAGGAGTCGGAATCCAGTCAACGGCGCGAAATTTCAGGAACTTTCTAAAAATAGAAAGTCAGGGTGAATTAGGGTCGACCACAGAGAATCAACTTAAATCTAGCAGCGGGCGTAAAATTGTGCTAAAATGGATAAAATTACAAGTCCGGCATTAAGGCTCACTTTGAAGGCTGAACAGAGGCAGAAAATGGCTAAGTCTGGAAAACTTGACATAGCAGGGTCAAAATGCGCCCAAGGTCATGAAGGTTGGAGTGAAAAATTTTCTAAGTGTCGGAAATTGGACGGAGACCCTGCCAAATGCGCCTTAACATGTGGAGTAAAATGATCAAAATTTTCTAAGTGTTTTAAATTGAGTGTAGACGGGGTGAAATGCGCCCAAGGAGATTGAGGATTCAAAATTTCACTAAGGCATTCAAAATGAGCAGAGACCCTAGCAAATGCGCCCCTGGGTGTTCAAGATGAGAAATGTTCTAAGTGTCAAAAAAATGAAAGTTGGGCATGCCATTTGCGCCCCTCTCAAGACTAGAACCTCCTTGTGCTATTTGCGCCTTGATGCTTGCTAGGTCATGTGCGCCCAAGGTCATGAAGGTGTTAAAACATGAAAATTTATCTAAGGCATTTCAAAGTGAACGTAGCCATGGTGATTTGCGCATATGACAAAATGGAAGTTGGAGGCCTCCTTAGCGCCAAAGTCTAAAATGAAACCTTGATAGGTGAAATGCGCCCAAGATGAGAGGGGTGGCTTAAGAATTGACTAAGTGTTGAAAACTAGAAGCTAGCCTAGGCAAATGCGCCCAAGTTGGAAAGCCATAAAAAAATAAAAAATTCTAAGTCTGAGAAAACTCAAAGCAGGAGGGGTGGAATGCGCCCAAGGAACTAGGAGCAAAGGGAAAACTTAAAAAAAATTGCTAAGTGTGGGAAACTAAAAGTTGAGGGTGGTATATGCGCCTAAACCAAGAAAGAGGATGTGCATGGAAATTTTGTCTAAGGCGTAAAGCCACTTGGAAATTTCTCTAAGTTCTGATAATTTAAAGTCCATGATGCCAAGTGCGCCTTAAGTGAAAGTTGAGTTTTAAAAGAAATTTTAAGTGGTTGAAAATGAAAGTACAAGGGGTCAAATGCGCCCTTGAGTTGAAAATCCGCCTAAGTGTTGAAACTGAAAACCCATGGTATGAAATGTGCGCCCCAAACTCAAAGCTACCCTAGTCAAATGCGCCCAAAGGTGAAAAGAACAGAAAATCTACTAGAGCATTTGAAATCTGAAACGTAACACACTTGTATGCGCCCAAGTCTGGAGGATAAAATTTTATCAAATGGAAGCTACTCACCCTATATGCGCCTCAGGCATTGATTGAAAGCTCCATGAAGAGAATGCGCCCTCAATTAAAGTTGGACATATCAAATGCGCCATGGGAAAACTGGGAAGAAAGCCTGGAAAATGCGCCCCAACTGAAAGTATAAGACAGCAGATACGCCCCAAAATGGAAACCCAACCTCTTGTTTGCGCCTTGAACAAAGGGAAGAATATTGATTTTAAAAGAAGACCATGTGATATGCGCCTGGAAGTTCCACCTGTGAAATGCGCCTCAAGCTAGAAGCTTGAAATTGACTAAGTTAAGAAATTAAAAGCCTCCCTATTCATATGCGCCTTTGAGGTTCAAATACACTAAGGCGAGCAAGCTGAAAACTCCAGAGGCTATATGCGCCCCAAACTAAATGCTCCCCATCTAATTTGCGCCCGAGGTAAAGGAGGATAACAAAATCGAATCTAACCTTTGCAATATGCGCCTTGAGGAATGGAGTGTGATTTGCGCCTGGAAGGTATGGCTGGAATATTTCTAAGGCGTTGGGGATTCAAAATTCTTCTCTCTCCTTTGAATGCGCCCATACAAAGTCAAAAGGGCAGAGGTGGCGTTTAAAGTTTATCCTCCTTCAAGGAAGATGTGCGCCCAAATTAAAACAAGTATGCTAGGCGTAAAAAAATGCCAGGGTGGTGAGTGGTATATGTGTTAGGAAATATTGCCAAAGGGTGGAATTAAATTGCTAAGGCGTGGTAATATTATTCTCCAAATGCTGTGCGCCTAAGGTGGTGTGAATGAAATATGCTAGGCGTAAAAAAATGCCAAGGTGGTGAGTGAAAGTGATGTGCTAGGCGCTAGAATTTTGATTTAATATATCCTCTTCAAGTGAGAAGTGCGCCTGGATTTGAAAATTGATATTGCTAAGAGGGTAAATAAAGTGTGAATGCCAAGGTGTTAGAAAATATTGCGCCTAGGGTGGTGAAGTTAAAGCAACTTGCCGGACGATGAAAGTGTTGGGTGTTGAAAATTTCTTTTTCCAAAGAAAAGATGAATTGACAAAAGTTTCCACCAAGATAAAAAAAAAAAATATTTCTAAGGCAAAATTTTCAAAATGCAAAGTGATTCAAAAATTTTCCAAGGCACAAAATATTTTCTTCCTTGGGAAAAACGCCTAAGTCTGATGAAGTGATAAAATCTTCTTTCTAAGGCACGAGCAAATTTGTTGGAGATGAAGTCAGAAAATGCCAGCTGCACAGGGTCAATAAAAATTTTCCAAGTCAGAGCAAAATTCTCAGAGGGGATCGAAAAACGAGAATAAATTTGATGAAAGATTATTTTCTAGGGTTCAAAATTCAAGAAAATCAAATGAACCCGTTCGTTGGGTACCCATGGGTTTGGCGCGTTCTGAAGGAAATTTTCTTCTGGGTATTGATGATTGTCGATCAGGAATGGATTTTGAAATCTTCTACACTTTGTCGAGGCCTTCAGGGTGAATATTTTTGATGGGCGCCAGGTTGATGAATTTCCTAAGGGAAATTTGAAAAAATTTCTAAGGCATGAAATGAAATTTGGTTGACATAAAATTGCCTTGGCCGATGAATTTGAAAACGATCGCCTAGATAATTTTTGATCAAATTCCCGATGAAAGGATTTCTTCTCGAATCTGAGTTGGATGAAATATCAGAGCAAAGTATGCCCAGGCAGAATGCAGGATGGGTTGAAAATTTGGCTAAGGCATGAAGAATTAGAACGCGTAGTTGGCTAAGGAAAAACGATGAGCCCTGAAAGTCAGAACATGAAAATCAGGTAAGTAAGTTGAGCTTAGATTATGAAGTGTTCTAATACCCTTCTCCTTGCTTGTTTTGCAGGAGGGACGTCAAGGCCAGGCGGTGATGATTTGAAGCAAGTAGTTCGAGATGATAAGTCACGAAGGAAGAAAAGTTGCAAGAAATGGCTAAGTGTTGGAGTTTCTCCTCAAGAATCCAATGTGCGCCCAACACAGTCAGATGGATGGCAAGCGGAAATGATCTAGTCCAAGACCGAAAAATCCTTCAAATTCAAGAATGAAAGTTCGAGCAAGGGTCAAGGAGAAAATCAAGAGCAGTTGAACTCCAGATTCTATCAAATTTTATTTGAGGAGTCAATCTTATAGACTCTTTTACCCTCCTCCAAGCGATCAACAGAATTGGCTGAGCGAGAAAATCAAGAACAGTGTGAACGCGTCTGCAAACGGAATCTTCTAGAAGGAATAATGGACATTATGGCTCATTTATTACCCCACTCTCTTTTGTGGCGGTTTTTAGGGCAAATCATGTTTAGGGCTGAGGTGGCACGATCTGGGCCATCCAGTCGATTGTAATCTGGGCCGTCCGTTGGACTTGGCCAACTATAAAAGGGGGAGTCCCCCTCATTTGCACTCTCATTAGCTTAGAGTTAGACAGTAGACATAGAATAGAGAGATAACTTAGGAGTAGATTGATAGTGTAGTTGGAGAAGGAAAGTTTTCCTTTGAAAACTTTTGTAAGAAATTGTCGTGTAAAACTTTCATAATAAAAGATCTTTCATTGATGGTGAAATTCATCTTTGTTGTGGATAGCTAGCGAGGTTTCTTCATCCCTTCTACTTCAAGTAGCGTAGAGTAGCGTAAATTTCATTTTCATGCAAGTAGATGTTAATTGTGGAATGTGGTGTTTGATTTAAGCAACTTCGTCTATCCATACCACTAGTGTATTTGCTGATGGTGAATGCGCCTTGTGTGGTCAACTGGAATATCATGTACTTAACTTCAATCACAGTTTGAATAATGGTATGCGTCGTTGTGATGGTATCTTTATGTCAAGTGGTGGTTTGAACATCTTTTGTCATCTCCTTTGAAGATTGCACTGACTCTGTGGAGGCTGTCCGATGCGAGGCAAAGCGAAGTTTGGTTGAAGCTTGTGAAGATTGATCGCCATGTCCCACACCTTAGAATAGATTCAGCCTTCTTAACCTTTACACCATTTCATTCAGTACTTTCTAGTTAGAATAGGAAACAAGAACTTCATAGACAAATCTTTCGAGCATTTGAATTCCTTTCTCCACTGCCGAACAGTTCCGTAAGTCCCCTTGAAATACCAGCAAATCACATCAAGCCAACTGAGACTATTCGCACTAAAAGAACAGGTTGAAACGCCTGAACAAAGCAATCAAGCGTCGCGAGATCACTGATCAAGAGAATAAAGAGAAACCATTAACAACTTTATTCGTTAGTGGGATCCCGCAACATCAGCGGGGAAAATGGAGGGTAAAATAATTAAAGGTTCTGTGCGTGAAATATGAAAACAGAATAAACGATATTATTAATAAATAAACTGTAAAACAAAGCAGGCACCACAGGAATAAAGCGGTGGAAGCTTTTGAAGGAAGAAGAATCGTGAAACCTAAAAAGCAGCGATTCTGGATGGAAACAAAATAGCGACAAAAGGAACATGAAAATATAAAACAACAAAATAGTTGAATTGTTCGCAAATTGAAAATGAAAATTAAAACCAAGTCGAACAATAAGTTGGAGCCGCGAAAAAGAATTAGCCTGATTAACGAAAACATGAAGAAACGTACCAGAACCATGAAAAAGTTTAAGTGGTGAAGGAAAATGTAATGGCGCTAAAATTTAGCGCTATTACATTTTTTGGCAATTTCACTGCATGCAGGGGCGCTAAATTTTAGCGCCCTTGCACTTTCCAGACTCAGCCACTTTTTGCCTTCAGGGCAGGAGCGCACTTTTTCAGTGCCACTGCATTTTGTGTAATTTGCTAAGTATGAACAGTGAAACTTCACGAAAGATCTCGTTTCGAAGGTCTTCGCGAGGCAAACATGGGGGAATGCTCGAATTGACTATTCGAGGCTTAGGAACGCATTTCGAGGTGGCTTGAAAATCACTTCGTTATGCGTGCTTGAACTTCACGAATCCTAGGAAACGGACAAGTTTCGTAGGGGGGTTATCCGTGGAACGAGCGCTGCGAGATTCCGTGATAACAGCAGGCAGCTAGGTTATCTTCTGATCTGACAGAGATAGGCAACGGATAGTTGAACGTAACACAGACAAGTTGAATATCTGAGATCACCAATAAGAAGGCATTAAAGGCTTCAAAAGCTCAATCGCCTTTTTGAAAATGTGCTCTTTTGCTTTTCCCTTGACACTTTGACCAAGATTTAACCCCAGGTTTGACCTCCGGCTCAAACAACCCAGCAACTCAAATTCACCCACTGACAGATGCATTGCAAAGCCTGAACAAATGTGAGACAAACATCTCGGGTCGCATTTAGTCAAAAACCTTCATTTGACACCTCAAAAAGATGAGCGCCCTTCTCAAAAGCTGCTCTTTTTTCCAGTGTTAGCCAATTTTGTCATTCCTCTCGTTTTCTACTGTATCTCACAAAACTCGAGCAAAACAGGTTCGTTTGACAGGCTTGATAGCTCATTGCGAAGCTGGCGAGATCCCGGACAAATGTCTTCTGGAGGTGACAAACCCTAAAAATAGGATCTAGGCCCCTAAAATCAAGGGAGCCTTTTTCAAAAAGTGCTCTTTGCTCCAGAGCTTGAAAAATTTGATGATTTTCCTTCAAATTTTGGATTTTCTCAAAACTCTCCAGTATTAGACTGATATCAAACTGACATAAGCTTCATATTCAAAAAGCCCAAAAATGACCTTCTGACATCACTTTAACAAAGTTAAGACTATTTTTAGCAAAATGCCTTAGTGAAGCAAAAAATTTGGTTTGGGTACAACAAGTGGCATAGTCCTCTACACTTCCATGTTGTTTTAGTTGTGTTAGTTCTTTAAAGTACCATTCGAGGTGTTCTTGGTCAAACCTTTTGATAAGTTTTTGAGTGAATTCATCATAAGTGGTTATGTGTTGGTGGCCTTGGGTAATAAGGCCATGGTGCCACCACTCTTGGGCCATTTCTGTTAAATGGAGTACAACAAACTTAATGGCATTTTCCTCCATCGTGAGGTTTAGTGATAGATAAGTGTCCAATTTTTCAACCCATGAGCAAGCCGTGATTTTTCCTGCTCCATCAAAACTAGGAAGGGTTATCTTGCTCACCCTTTCCTTTAGGTCTTTGTCGTGTTTCCTTTTTCTTTCCTTCCTATGGGCGGTTCTCATTTTGGCATCACAATAGTCTTTAAAAGAGACATTCTTCCTAAATTCGGGGTCAAGTCTATTGTATGCTTCTACAATTCCATCCACATTATCTGTGGGTGGTTTGTTTGCTTCTTCCTCCTTATGTTCTTCACTAGGTAGGAAGGGAGGTTTTGTTGGTCTAGGGTTGTGAAAGATGGGGACCCCCTAATTTTTGCTCCGTTCCGGTCTTTTGGCATGGGTTTTCTCTCTCTCTCTCTCTCTCTGTCTCTTTTCTGGTGTCTGTCTTTCGGGGGGTTGTGTCCGTCATTGAGCTTAAATGCGAAATATTGGCCAAGTCTAAAATTAGGGTTTTGAACTTTTCTGGTCAATTCAAGGTCAAGTAAAGTGAGAAAATTGAAAATTGAACTTAACGATGTTGTCAGCAGACATCCAGCAGGCTTCCAGCCAAATTTCATCAAATTCAGGGTACTTACTATTTTTAGTAAGTGTGAAATTGAACTTAATTTGTCGGCTATTTTGAGATTAGATCACCACACGGCATTGGTATATCGGTGCTTGCATGCAAATTTGGTAGCGGACAACTTACTATTTTTAGCGGTCCGGAAGCTTAAATGCAATTTGAGGTCGAATCTGAGAGATTTTCTTTGCATGTTGGCGCATATTCATACAGGTTTTGAGACCTTGGCAATGATATAACATACAGGTGAGATGACCGCTTCGAGTCGACCTTGAGGCTATTTTTAGAGTTTGCATGTCGAGGTTTCTTTTGCATGTCGGATGATTCCTGATGGGTTTTTCGAGAGCTTCGCGATGGTGTGACATGCAAGCGAGGATTCTCACTCAGTAAGGAACTTGCTATTTTAGCGGTATCGTGATAGCCTCGGCCGATTCGGATTCCGCAGTGATCCAGTCATTGCGAAGCGAAGGCAAAGCGAGATCTTTTTGATACCACACATGCAAAGCGAATTAGGAGGTTTCGACCGAACCTAAAATAGGCATCAAAGTCAAAATCTTCAAAATCAGGGTGTAAACCCAACTTTGAAATCGGCGTCCTTAAATTTCTCTAGCGGTGAAATTCGAGGTCAAGCGGAGCACTTACTGGCTATAGTAAGTCAAATTGAAAACATGCTAAAAATAGTAAATGTTGCATGCGTCGGTGTCGACCCGGCGAGGTCACGTGGTGAGGGCGCCTCACATTCAAATTTCAACTGTTCAGACTTGGGAACTATCGAGAAACAAAGAGCTTACTATTTATAGTAAATACCTTGAAAACGAGGCTATAAATAGCGAGGTGACTAAAGTGGCGATTAATGGAAGCAAGTTAGTAAAGGCATGGGGATGCTGTGTTCAAAATTTCAAGGTGTGAGCCCGAGTCCAAATTGAGTGAGGAACTTTTACACTATGAAATAGCGGGAGCCGTAAAGGTACGAGGATGATGAAAAGTCGTCTAAGTCGAGGTCTCGTCCGGCCGACCATAGGCTTAAAATCACGCCCATCTACGACTAGAGGCATTGAAATTTTTGAAAATGTAGGTTCATCCCTTCTGAGGGCAAAATGCGCCCAAGGCAGGAAAGTCAAACAAAAGTCAACGTTTTTTATCCTGCAGGCATGAGGAAATGCGCCCAAAATGAAAGAAGGAAAGTTGAAAAAGTTTCTAAGTATGAGAAATCCGCCTCACCCTCCAAAATGCGCCCATCCTGTAGCAGAGGTGAAATGCGCCCAAAAGACAAGGTGGTCAAAGCAAAGTCAAACGTTTTCATCCACCAGCAAGAGCAAAATGCGCCCAAAATGCAAGCTTATCCTGTAGCAGGGGTGAAATGCGCCCAAACTTGTGCATGTGAAGACGAAATTTGGAAGCTGAAGAGTCACTCTTGAGGCGTTGGAAAAGTTCATCCTTCACACACATCAAAATGCGCTCAAGGGGAGAGAAAGTCAACAAGGTCAAAGAATCTCGTCCTCCTCCATAGGCAAAATGCGCCCAAACTAGTGCATGTCAAGACAAAAAAGTGAAGTTGAAAGGTCATCCAGTGGACATGCTCAAATGCGCCCAAGTTTGGATGGTAAATGGTGAATAAGGGTGGTAAGTAAGGTTAAAATGTTATCTAGGCGTGGTGAATTCAAGGTAAAGTGAGGCGTTATCCTCCTCCACATCAAGAATGCGCCCAAGGTGAATGTTGGGCGTGATTTTTTTTAATTTCCTCTCAAGTGTGCTAGGCGCCAAAGGTTGATGGGAGTCATAAGGTGTTAGAAAATTTTCTAAGACGTGTGAAGTCAAAACAAACTTGCTAGGCGTTGGAAGTGGTGAGTGTTAGAAAATATTCCAAGGTGTGAAATAAAATGCTAAGTGAAGTGTGCGCCTAGAGTAAGTGTTACATCTCGATATTATAGCTACTATTGTATAGGGCAATTGATTGTACTGTTTGAATCTTGATGATGAATAAAACATGGTTGATCTCGTTATTAAATAAATGAGTCCTGTTTAAATGATGGTTTCATTTGATTGTTACTTCTAAATGATTTAGTTTTGATTAAATGTTGCATATAGTTATGGAATAATGTTAATCTAACTTGTGAGATGTTTTTACCTTGTTATGAGCATATGATTGCCGGTGTCATGTCGTGATATGCAGGTATGAAGACTGTACCTCCGGACAGAGGAGAGACATCATTCGGGGAGGAACTTGGTCGGGTAAACAATAACGATTACCAAATTGAGCACACACACATACTATTGAATGAGTAAGCCAAGTTTGTTTGTCGAGGCAACGGTAAGTCGTCCATAGGCTTGTGTATTGACTATAAGGATTCTGAATTCACTTCTTTATGCTTTAGGGATGAGATTGTTTAGACGTCAGACTTTCCAAACCATGATCCAAGTATGAATTATGTGAATATTATGTGTTTTGATTAATTGGGCACATACATCTATACATACGCATATACAAGTGTATATGTGTACACATTCCGTCTGATATCTGTAGTGGAGATAATATTTAATAATACTGCCTAGCAAAATTACATAAATATTTATGTATTAATGTATATATTAATAATGTGATTATATTATGAATATATATATACATAAATACATAAATACCTATGTAAATGTGGTATATAGTTATATATTTAAATATATATATATTAATATTAAGGTAATATTTATATATATATATATATATACATCACGATGTAATGTCGGAAAATATATATATTTATATATATAAAATATTACACTTAATTGAAATATATATGTGATAAAATATATAAATAAATAATATTGAAATGTGGATTATATAAATTTAAAATACCTTGGTAAATTTATAAAACGATTTTTACGTTGAGTTATAAATTACTACTTTAAAAATATTTAAATATGAAGGAAGTATCAAATACTATGTTTTTATTGATACGCATCAAAACTCGTGAATATTACAAAGGAAATATTTGATTTAAAATGGGAAATCGAAATATTGAGAGTTAAATATTTGGAATAGAAAATACATCATAATGTAAAGCTAAAACATTTGAAATATTTTTAAAGAGAAAGAAATAGGAAAATCGCGTGAAAAGCCACGCGCAAGAAGGAAAACGCGTTTGAAATCGCGCGCAGGAAGAAAAACGCACTTGAAGCACATGGGCAGGGTATAATGAATCAAACGCGGCTCCTCTGGCAAAGGTAATGCAACGTGGAAGTATAGCAGGCTCGACCTCATTCCTGGAACGAATTTTTCAAAACATTTATTTCAAAATAACCTAAAAATCTGGAAAACGCCATGACCTGTCAATCCGCCATGTGAGAATCGAAAAATTATTCGTTTGCTGGCTTGAAAGAAGGTCGAATCACCTCCAATCTGATGACTAAGGGTTTAAAGAATCCGCCATCTATCATTTTGACCATTTCTGGGCACTTTGCTATCAATGAGCATGCCTTCTTAAGTGGAAAACTGTTTCAATTCGGCCCTATACAATGACGCCCTTCCATTCATTGTGAACACACCTTTTGGAGCAATCTGAGTTTAGTAATTTTATTCCATGTCCAATTCATTATACTTGAGTTTACTGCATTGCTGAGTTTGACAAATACAGTGAATTATTACCAGCAAATTGCCAGTCGCAGTGAATTAAAACATTTTGAGTTCAGAGTGTGTTAGTTGTGCATTACAGTTGAGTAGGAATTTGGAGTTGAGTTCATCATTTGTGAGAGAATTGAGTTCATCATTTGTGAATAAGTTTAAAACTGCTGAGAGAAGCTTTTCTTATTTCATAAAAGCATATTTCACCAATTGCTGAGAGACAACTCCTATTGTTATATTCATCACTTCTGAGTTCACAGTAAGAAATTGAGATTACTTATCGGCTGTAGTAAGGGATTAAGTTCTGAGGAAGCTTTTGATGTCTTTTGTTCGAGGTCTGAGGAGCTGCAAACCCATTCAAGGTCATCCCATAAAGGGGAAGGCATATACCAGGCATGTTGTTTCATCCTTCATATTATAGAGCATATTTCTTGATAAATAACAAAAAAAAAAAAAGTAAAATGCTGAATGTGCATAATTAGGGAATTGCAATAAGTTCAAAACTTCAGTTAAAATATACAAGGAATGGTTCTATGTTGCACCATGTAAGTAAATTACCTTGAGGAATAGCTATACATGTTTTCTGAAGTCCATACCCAATATCATAAGTGTGTGCTTGCGTTCAAGTGTAAACTAGGTATGAACTTCATATGAGAAGTATATAGGGATTCAATGTTTAATGGATTGTGAAAAGGGAATATATGAGTAAAGAGCTTA
>VDFB02199310.1:0-17348 GCA_007258455.2 Sequoia sempervirens | reverse complement strand
TCACATACAAATTGCACCCGTTAAGGTTCCTCAATAATCAAAACCAACTGAAAGGGAACCCTTCACCAAGTTCCCGATGTGGGCGAGATTAGAGCATATGGTGCAAGGGGATCGTTAGCTATAAACTGGAAATAAAATGAACAATGTTGTAGGCGGCTAGCCAACCATTCTAAAAAGTAAATGCTAAAAGTAAAGTAGGCGGATAACCGACCATTAAAGCTCAACCACTTATTCAGTGGGAGCGTTATTACAATATTTAAATTAAAACACTCAACCACCTATTCAATGGGAGTGAAGCAAAACTGAAATATAAATAACTCAACCACTTATTCAGCGGGAGTAGTAAATACAAAATGTAACTTGCTGAAAGTAAATAGCTGAAACAGTACTACTGTAATCAGCGTTACAATATGCCTTCTATTACAATGATTTTATGATGATTTTTGCTCTAACTTCAGTACAATATTTTCACAACATTCCTTGTTACTGATATGAATGAGCACATCAAAGGAATATAGCATTAAACTAAAATCATCAAATCTAATATGAAAATGCAGCAAACTGAAACACAGGCCAGCAAGCTATGGTAACACCAAAATGCTCATAACTCCATCAATACTCATCCAAATGACTCCAAACCAAATGCAAATGAAGCCTAGGAGAAGGGCGACCAAAAACAAGGCAACAAACAGCTTCAAATAACCTTCAACTTTTATGCACACATCCCAATGCAAGTCTTGAAATGATAAAACCCTCCTGTCATGGGTGACCTGCTCTAAAAAAATGGAGACTTCATAATAAAATCTAAGACTTGGAGAAAGGGGGGGCCCAAGGTAGGAAAAATGATAGCTTTAATACCTAGAACCAATAAAAATTCACACAAGGAGCTATGAACAAAAATGTGATTCAGCTATGCACAAACCAGCAACATTAAATTCAGAAAATAACATCAAAACCTTCAACTGTGAAGCTCAATCTGCAACTTTGAATTGAAGAAGCAGTCACACTCAGCTAGGTGTTATCTTTCAAACATGAAACTAATAAATTGCTAGGAGGTATACATTCCTTGAAGCCAAAGATCTGAAATCATTTCAACAGCACTTCGTCGTAGTAGAAAATGGATACCAAATGAATGAGCAAAGCCTCTCTTAAATAGACTTCTGGGAGTGACCTTTCAAATTCCAACTTTTCCCTCCAAAAGGGATGCCCAAGCTTTTTTTGAAATATTTAATTTTTAAACACACTTTATTCTCCTTCATTCTAGGTGTCCAAGGCACATTAGGCAAATATTACTTTTTAAAAAATATTTAAGTCCATAAAGTGGCATCCAACACCAAGGCCACATTTTGAAACAACCTTAAGTCATTCTTCTAGGCCATGGGGCACAAAAAGACATTAGATATTAAAATGACTTAAATTAATCAAATTACCAAAAAGTGCCCCAAAATGCTGAAAGCGAAATATACCCAACTGCTTTGCCCAAAATAGAAAACACTCTAAACTACTGAACTGCTGCCAACTGGAGCACTACCAAAAATAGAACTTACTAAAAATAGCATATTGCTAAAAATAGTAAGTTGTTCCAAACTCATTTTAACGATAATCCAAGCAACCGTCTAACTTACTAAAAATAGTAAGTCCCGAAAAGTTGCTTGAGGCATATGCATGTCATACCACTGCGAAGCTTTCTGAAAACCCAGAAAAAATTATGAATCCAAATTGCAAAACTCCAACATACAAACCCACAAAAACACCCAAAACCTCCAAACAACTGGAAACCCTAATTTTACCTCCGACAAGCCTACGGGCATCCAAAATAGGCTAACAGGCCACTACACTGCCTACTGCTGAGAAAGGGACATTACAACAAACCAAAACAGCTACATATCTAGACCTTCGCACAAAGAAAGAAAGGCTCTGAGAAAAAAAGGCAGAGGTAGAATAAGCCATGGTAAAGGAACAGAGCTATTCCTCTATTCACTAGGATTTCAAGAGCTATTTTATGGCAAGATCTTTTAGCTAAAATAGGTTAGAAACTTGCAGCTTGGAAAGGTAAATAGTTGAGCTTGGGAGGTAGAATTACTTTGATAAGTCTATTCTTTGAGCTATTCCAACTTATATGTTTTCAGTAATGGTCAGGCCCAAGTCAATTTTAGAGAAAATGAACAAAATATGTAAAATCTTCTTATGGCAAGATAGTGATAATAATGGCAGAAAGTTCCGATGTGTAATGTCCCCTTCCTACCCAATGGCTCAAGAAACAGGGTTGGCCTATTACTACGGTTCCCGTTGAGGGTTTGCCTATTACTACGATTCCCATAGGCTAACGAGATGATTAGGGAATCTTTCTGAGGGGTTTCAGAACTTGTCCTTGTTACTTACTATTTTTAGTAAGTGACATTTGGGGTTAGTGATGGCACACTTGCAGTTGGTCTTGGTCATGGGACACTCTCGAGGGTTCATTTCGATATCCGGGCCAAGAGTTATGGAATTATTAAGTCACATTATTTAATAATATTCTATTATTAAGTGATTTAGTGATTTAATGTTATAAAGTGAAAGTGACTTTATTAAAAGAATATCTTAAGTCACTTTATAAGTATTTAAGTGAAATAAGTCACTTTATGAAGTATTTAAGTGAAAAATCACTTTATGAAGTATTTAAGTGAAAAGTCACTTTTGACAAATGATTTATTATTAAATTAGAGGAGATATTCACGACTTTTATTTGTCAAAACTGAAAACCTAATTTGGGCATACTTCTCCATAAAGCAAGGATATGAGCTCATTATTCATTCATTCAGAATATTATATCAATTTTGTGAGCTGCTGCTGCAAGTTTTGTCTTTCATGGCTGATTGAGGATGGATACCCTCTTTTAGAACAGGTACTACAGGCGTGAGATATCGTCCAAGGCTCTTTGAGAGTTGTCTTCATTCAGAGGGCAATATTGTGCTCCAATTTCAGAGTGTTTTGAGAGGAGAAATAAGAGGAATTCCATTCTTTATTTGCAGGTTGAAAATAAGGAATTATCAGGTTTATTTATTACAGATTTTTGCCAGAATAACCAGCAGGTGGGACCTTGCATTTGCCCAATAATCCACGTGGGAGTTGGTGTCTACATTCATTGGCATTCATTATTTATTCATGGATCTGTATGGCCTGTTGGAGGTCATTTTCAGAGATTAAAATGCAGATCTGTGAGTTTATTTGCTGCACGTGTTGTCTCCAGCCTTAGCCGTCCCACCTTGGGATTCATGCCATCAAAATACAATAAAATAAGGCATCTTTAGTTGCTGTTTGGTACCTGTCTTGGTCACCCAGGCGGAGAAGGAGCTTTGAAAACATACCCACAATCAGATTTTGACTTCCAGGAGCTAGGCATGCATTTCATTGGATCTCCCAAGTTGCTGCCCCAAAAATCAGAACTTTATGACAGTCAAAACCAGCAAATGGGTATGATGTAATTTCATTTGAAATAAATAAAAATCATCTAGGTTGCTTTCAGTTTATGTATTTCCTTTCTGTTTGGTATTCTTTCAATATTTCAATTTCCAGCATCAAATTTGCAAAACACAAAAAAAATCAAAAAATCAAACAAAACCAAAAAATCCAGCAAAACACCACAGGGGGTTGTTTCACAATGGGTATCATTTGAGTCTTTCCTGCTCTATTAGGAACCACCTCAGTAGCTGGCCAAAAGGTTTGCAAAACTTAAGTTTTTCATGGGAAACCATATGTTGTTGCACCATGTGAGGTCCATGGTTGGAAAGAAACCACAAGATTTTCAAAAGTGAAAGCATAATATGGGATAGACGTTTGACAAAAATTAATTGTTTCAAATGTCAATGCCCAAGTGGCCAAAATCAAATCCCCTCTTTCTTTATTGGATAAGAAGATTCTAAGTTCTTACATTTTTGCTTTTCCAAAGATCCTTCTTGATGGGGTAATGAATAAAATAAATATTTGTAAAAAGACTGTATGGTCTTGCCCTCACTCAAGATACCTAAAAATGAACCTCGATAGTGCTGCAAGAGAAAATCTAGGTCCTACAAGAGCAAGAGTAGCGTGGAGATCAAATAAAGGTTGTTTCATAAAAGGAGGTTCTTTTTAACAAATCCAATAATGAAGCTGAAGCATTGGCACTTCTAGAAGGAATAAAAATGGCAAAATCCATTAATTGCAGTAAACTAGAGGTTGAAGGAGATTCTCTCGTTACAATCAATTGTTGCAAGAAGGGCTAAATCAAGGATTGAAACCTTAAAGATATAATAGAAGCAGAAATTGCTGCCATTAGTTTTGAGGATGTTGTCTACTCTCACTATTACAAGGAAAGTAATAGGCTCGGGGATGTTAGAATATAAGGCTTACCTTTTGTAATAAAATCTCCGTAGTGACTTACGGACGTTTAATAATGTTTTCTATTACTAGTATTTAGAATCTTGGAAAAGTGTCGCAATTATTTATTGTCAGTTACATCTCTCAAACTCTATATAAGAGGATGACCCTCTCTATAATAAACACTCCAATGTTTTATAATAATACATATTGCCTTATTACCTCTTTTTATTAATATGGTAGAAGCTTTATCCTAGTTGCGATGCACAAAGAAAATCATGAAATCACTAGCAGATCTACAAAGTCTCAGCTGGCAGATTAAAGACACCAGTCACAGGTTTTTTTGTAGTTGCTACTAAAAGGTGAGGAAAATCCAATCACTGAAATTCTAGGTCGCAAGTAGTATAATCAAGAGTTTTTCATAGGGGTCGCAAACAAAGAAAGCAACAACAATATGAGGACAAATTTCTCTAGACACGTTGCAGGCATTAAAACCTCAAGAATCATTGCCATGTTTCTAATCAGCAGCCAGATTGCAAATGGTAAAAGGAAAAATGCAAACAAAAGGGCAAAAATGTCATCACAAAAAGTTGAAAGAACCCATCATTTTTTGGAGGTCACGTGGCACTATTAGTAGTCATGGCTAGGGCAAACAAAAATCATGATTTGCAGAGGGCACATGGGAGAAAAATCGAGATACTTTGCTGTTTCAAAACCCTAATCATGAGACCCAGATGCTTATCTGCATTCAAATTTTGTTTTAGGCATGTGGATCATAATCCCAAAAAAGTCAAAACGAAACTTTTGAATTATTTTGGGGGAAGCAGTTATTTTCTAGGTTGTTTTTTTGGGGAATGGAAATTCCATTAGAAAAATATTCTAGCCGCAAATTCCACACCTGGAAAATAAAAATCCAAATGCAATTAATGAACAAGAACTTGTGGGGAATACTAAATGGGAATGAGAAACCACCTACAAATGCAAATAAGTTACTAGATTGGCAAAGCAGAGATGATAAAGTCAAAGCCATTATTTGTCTTGCTCTCTCCAATTCTAAGTCAAATCATGTAGATCTGAAAAATCATCCAAGGAAATTTACGAATCTGAATAAAGTGATTGGAGCAATAGGGGTTAATGCAATTTTTTCTCCAAAGCTTCAGCTACTCAAATTCAAGATAGATGACAGAGTCACTATGTCTACTCACATAAGCAATCTGAGATCTCTCATTAGACAGCTAGCAGAAGTCAATGCTACAGTATATGACAAGGATGACAAAGCCGTTTTGTTAAATATTCTGCCTTCTAAATACAGCAATGTCATTTTTTACTCTCAATCAAATACCATCTCAAACTCTAGAAGATGTGATTTTGGCTCTCTTGGCTGAAGAAAAGAGAACAATTATATGAGATATTGAAAGTGATCTTCAACATGACAGTGCATTATCCTTGAGAAACAATCGTAGAAGATCAGAAAAAAACAAAGGGGAGAGAATGTTACTACTGCAAGAAAATAGGTCAACAGTCTGAAACTATAGAATTCAAGCCAATGATGTTCTCAAGGGAAAGTTCAAAGACAAACTAAATGTAGCCCATCTATGTTTCTCATTATGTTGCGTGTTTTGCATTACAAATAACACAATATTTGACCAGTCATTCATCTTCTCCATGCCTCTTTCTTCAATTCGGACTCATGTGAGTCTTTTCTGTTTTAACCTTTTTGTTGTCTTTACTGATAATTTTTAAGTATTCCTTCCTGCTTGGACTCGCCTTCTTCTTCTTCAACATTTTGTTTTTGTAAGTACTATTGTTGTTCCACATCAAACATTATTTGGTATATATCAAGATATTTCAATGTTGGTAGACCTTAGACTCTCTTCCAACACCTTTTACAGCCCACTTACAAGAAACTGTCATTTCAAGTATTCTCGTAAGGGATTTTCCAGCTTTTGTACCAGATTTAGCATCCTTGTGTTAGCCTTTTATATATTTGTCCTTGAATTGTTTTTGTTAACTCATCCACTATTTAGGCAAACATGTGCCATATATTGTATTCTTCATTATATATTTTTATCCCTATGTTTCTTATTAGATTTCAGTATATCGTAGCATTTAATTGCATAGTCTTGCAATGTTCCTGGAAAGAATTCATGTTGGGTTTTACCCTCATTGGTATCATTCACTTTCCAGTGATATTTCCAATTTAAATAACAGATCATCAAATCATGGTTTTTCTCTCCACCAAACTATGTCAGTTTTAGGATCAGTGACAATTTTTTAATCCATTATCTTTCTTTTGACTTACCCTGACCTGGGTTTAATTGTTTTTCTCTTTCATGGGCAATAAATCGGTCCTAAGGAGTCAAGGACTATTTGTTCATTTTGTGGGAGCATACTCTCAAATCTGTACCTAGCAACTGTGGTAACCTCTGACTGTTCAAATGGCCCTTCTACTGAAATTTCAACCTGTCTAATTTGGTGGATAATGTATCTACCTCAACTTCTGAAACTAGAACCTCATTGAAATCAATATCTAAAGTGTGATTTTCCTCCCAAACTTTGCAGGCCTACCTACTTCCCTTGCCTGCTGCTGTTTAGACCTTTGTCTTTTGCTTGTGTGAGCTGAATCGCTTGGTTGACTCTCAGAGTTGTTGTCTACATATTGAATTAACTCCTCTCAAGCCCCTATGTCAGATTCACCATGTATAAGGGTCAAATATGTTCATTTACTAATAGGCATATTCAGTGACAAATTATACAGCAGAAATAAACAGCAATAGATATATTAGAAATAAGCAAAAAAGGCCTTGAATTACCACTATAGATAATTCATTACTTACACATTGTTCACATATAAACCAATTATGAGTTATCACCCAAGGCCGTGACTTTGGTTTTCATTTACCAAGCCTGTACTTTATTGGAAGAAACTTAACCCATATATGTTAGTGCAATTGTTTTTCTACCAATTTGAGTACTTGCTTTCAAATCCAAAAAGGAAAAAACTATTATACTCCCCTTCAATCAGTATCTGTAAAGACTGCATCATTTCACAATCACAACATCAACCAAGAGACAATTATAGCCTAGTGCAATCCTATTTTTCTTACCAGCTCGATTTTATGATCTGGTGAATTGGTAAATAATTTCCAGGTATGTACAGTACATAGCCTGTTTTACATACTATATTAATGTTTCTGTAGGACACTATTTCTTTGAACTGCAACCTTTTTAATCAACCCAGGTT
Source organism: Sequoia sempervirens (assembly GCA_007258455.2). Classification (NCBI taxonomy): domain Eukaryota; kingdom Viridiplantae; phylum Streptophyta; class Pinopsida; order Cupressales; family Cupressaceae; genus Sequoia; species Sequoia sempervirens. The sequence continues at coordinate 9,766 of VDFB02199310.1, read as the reverse complement.
CTGGCTTAATTTGAAATAGATGCTTAAATACAAAAAGTCACACAAAATTAACCATAGCAAATTACAATTTGAATTAACCCATCTACACAAAGTAAGATTAAAATGCCAGCATATCAAGCTTGCCTGCCAGTGCTTGTATATTGCCTTTGCTTTTGCCAAGGAAGAGAATAGTCATGTTCAGAATGAGTGCAGTAAACCTACAAGGAGAAAACAGATATTAATTTGCATTAAACTTTGTGACAGCATTCTTCCAAAATACATACACATATTTTTATCACAATGAAGGCATTTAAGTGTTACACATCACACAAATTTTAATAAAGTTTGGCTAAAATAGAAGATTTCAATTGCACAAGTGGTATAATAGAAGATTTCAGATTACAACCACAATAGACTTATAATTTTTTATATTTTCCAGTTTGAGATTTTTGGATTTGAGTTACAGATTTTACCAATTATAAAATCAATACAAAATTTGTTTCGAATCACAAAGCTTGCTAAACAGAGTTTTAGGTATTGTGGAATCAAACACCAAATGGAAAAAGTAGAAATTTAATACCTTTACAACTGCATTAAGAAAAGAAGAAGCCTGCAGACCATCCGCATCAATAACCTGTAAAATCATAGGCCATATAGCATTATTACAGTTACATAAATAAACATAATATACATAGAAGGCAAAGCAGTGGAAGTCATCAGTATTATTTTCTTAGCTTATTATACCTTTATGCTTGCAAAGTTTTCATGATATTTTCTGAGATTATTTCAAATGTCCACAGCTTCTCAATTTTTAAACAAGTACCACTTTTCTTTAACTATGTTTTGGGTCTTAACTCCCAGACCTCTCTTCAGAAATGAATTGGATGATTAGAATGAAAGACAAGTATTTTCCCTTGCTTAAGAGAGATTAAAAAACATTTCAAAATAATGAACTACACATATAACTGGGAGAACCTGTAAACTACTTTGTCAGAAAAAGAGCTAATGCTGAAACAGAAAGAAGCAAGCAAACAGAAACATAAAAGAGCTAATGCTGAAACGGAAAGAAGCAAGCAAGCAGAAACATAAAAGATCTAATGCTGAAACAGAAATAAACTCAAAGAATATGGAAACCTGCAAGTGAACATTCTTAATTATCCAGCGCAAATCAATAGCACCCCACATGTAATAAGAAAACGCCATCACAAAATAGTTTATGATGCATTAGAATGTCTGTCATACATTAATCTAATCTGATTACAATCATGCCAGAAAATATGGCAAGCGAGAAACCGTAACTAGGTTAAAAGCCCCAGTAACTAGGTTAAGAGCCCCTCCTGAAATACTATAACATCGTGGAGACATTCACTTACAAGCAAAACCCTACCAGACTACCCCTTCCCCTGATTTACAAGTGTGCCCCATCACTTACAAAGCTGAACAATCATCACTTGATACCCTAGAATAACCTAAGACACAATGTAGCCAAGAAATTGGCTCAAGGACCAACCCTTATTACATTTGTTCATCTTGTATTTATATACTTTTTTCGCAATGCACTATACTGCCTAGGAGGGGTCCTTGGGGGTCGAATGCAAGTCAATGCATAACACACGCAAGTATAACAACTCTGCATCACAATCAGCCTTGGATCTGGAACTGGACACCAAGAGCATTCGAAACATCTTTCCCACGCTCAAAGAAGTGGCCGAGTATCACTTGCAGGCCTACAGATTGTAGGGTTTTATCATGTGTAGGTTGCCCATACTTATTTTCCTCATTTTTATATGGCTTTGTAATTGGATTTGTGCCCTATAAGGAGTCAAATTGCATTTTGGCAGGATCTAGACAATTTTACAGCAAAATCACAGTCAATTTTGAGCATTAATGGCACATTGGACAGTGAACTCAAGTAGGTCGGGCCTTCAATTCAAATGGTGGGGTTTCAAGGAATTGCATGCCTAAAGGGTGCATAACCTAAAGGGGGAACCGAGGAATTGGAGATGGCAAGATCATGATACAAGGTGCATGGGAAGGCAAAGGACTGTGGGTCCAGGGAAATAGAATAACAAAACAGCAAGGACTTGAGAATTAGGATGTCATTCAAATGATTTTGCAAAAGGTATGTCAACATTAAAAACTCTGAAAGTCTATGAGAAACAGGAGAGGGAAATCAATGGGGGCAAAATTCTGGATGCCATGATGCAAGGAGGGTAAGACAGAACTCCATGGGCCTAAGAAGAGCTTGCAGTGAGAGGGATGGGGGTTTGGGTCTTTCAAATACCCAATGTGATATGGGTGCAAGGGATGAAACAGTTTGAAAACCTGCAATCAAATGGCTAAAGTCTACGAGAAATAGGAAGTGGGCAAGCGAGAGGCCAAGAGTCCAAATGCCATGACGCAAAGTGTAGGGGAAGACAAAAGTCCATGGGCCTAACAAGAGCTTGTACTGAGAGGGGTTGAGGTTTGGGACTTTGGAATACCAAATGTGATATGGGAGCAAGGGATGAAATAGTCCAAAAACCTACAATCAAATGCCCATGGTGAGCAAGGATTAGGACTTTTGGATATTCAATACCACCCTACTAAGGAAAAGAAAGACTTGAAAGCCCTGTTAGAATATTGCCATTGATGTCAAAACGCATGTCACATTGTAGTCATTGATGTCAAAGGAAGAATAAAGTAAATCGTTCAAGGCCTTTCAAGATAACCTACAATTGTGACTACTTTCAAGAGTTATATGTCAGAATGGAATTAGTTTATATATACAACAATCTTATGAGCATATATTAACAATGGTTATTTGAAAATACTTTTTGGTAATATGAAAACTAAACATTAAATCATTGTAGCTGACCTTACTTTGGCACCTCAGTCTAAATGCATCTTTATATATGAATCGACCAAGTAAAGAGATAAAGAATAGCAATTATGTGGAGTAATGAAGGGAGCGATTTATTCATGATTAAAGGCAGTTATTAAAAAGGCAGCGACTATGTAATATGCAGTGATTAATATCAATAAAGGAAATCATCCAATTTAAATAAGACAAAAAGTATAAAGTGCAGCTATCATTAAAGTGAATTAAAAGCAATGATTAAAGTTTCTAAAAAGGCAGCGATTGAGTTTCAAACAATGGAGATTAAGAAATGTTAACAAAAAGGTATGTCCTTTTGAAAAGGAATGACTCTCCATATGTGAGAGCCATTGCCGAGAGTTTTGACAAAAAAAAACCACCGAGAAAATTTGAAATCTCAACCACAAATCTGCATCACAAAAGATGAATCCTAGGCTGGAACAAATACATAATCAAACCCTTCTTCAATGCTTTCCATAAAACTGACTTGAAACTCTACTTGTTTTAGCTGTCCCAGCCAATGGCACATGCTTGAAAACAGAAATATGGATGGTGCTAAAGACACTATGACTGCTGTCCTTGTAATCTTTCAAAAATCACGCTGCAAATCAATTCACAAACCTGTAAAAGTAAGGAAGATTGGCCCTGACTTTTGGATAAAAAGATTATGATGCTACAAGGATAAAATACCCTATCTTCCAAACTGTTTCACTATAGTTAGATGCTGTCAGTCAAGGGGGTGCCAAACTTCCGTACTATGCAACTGAAACACTGTCCTTGCTGTTCTTGAATATCCTTTTCAAAGTGGAATTGGAAACCTTGCACAGACCTGCACAAGAGTGAACAAACAAGCTTGCTTCTGCTGAAAGTGACAGAGACCAACTGCCTTGAGTTTGAATGATGAATGACATGCTTATATGGGCATTTGAGTGTTTTAAAGCAGGCTTTTATCATGTTTTTAGTTTTACCAAGGAGCCTCATTCCTACTTTTGTGAGAAGGCTGAAAATAGGAAGCAATCAATCTAGTATGAGCCCCTTCTCATAGGCATGCCTCTCAAAAGTCATTGACAAAGGCCACACATCGCCTACAAGTAGACAGCAAGACATTTGGTCCTCATAAGCCATGAGAAATAGAAAAGAACCGACAAATCTCTGAAGAGACAAAAAAAATTGTCCATTTATCTCATAATAGGGAGAGCACCTAAATACAAAAATGTTCCTCAATCTCTAGTTCTAATGAGCATATCTAGCAAATACGATGCTACTGAGGAATATGGTGGTTTGTCTCAAAGTGAAGCTGGTGGGAGCAAACTCTTAGTTGTGCAAGAGGAACCCTAAGCCTACAAGGTAGCTAGAGTTTGACCTACCTTGAGGGGAGAGAAGTCCATCACTGAAGTAGAGATATAGTTTTAAGAGCAATGAAGAGTTTTGAAATGAGTGGCTCTATAGGTGCAACCATGCAGAGTAGAGGTATGCTCTGTAATCTCAATGCAAATACACTTGTTTTTCTCCCCCTTGTAGAGATCAAGAGCATTCATTGAAAATTCTTGTGGCAATGATCCAGTAACATCAAGGTTAATGAAGCACAACAAGGAGGAAGCTCTTGCAAAACAACAAGACTGAAGCCTGTGATCTACCAATGCCTAAAAGGATCTAAGAGCAAGACAAGGATACCTAAAGATGGCCATCCTTGGAGATGTCCATTAGTCTCAACTTGTGTATCAATGTAATGTCCCCTTCCAATTGACATCTCTCAGTGCTTGAGATTAGCCTATTATGTGACCCTCGTAGGCTGATCGGGTGGATAGAGGGTCTGGCTAAGGCTTGGCTTGGCTTCTGTTGGCAGAATCATTCAGTTTGGCTTTCGTTCGGGGTCGTTCGGACATCATTTGCTTGACTTACTATTTTTAGTAAGTGGAGACACTCAGCAGAGCACCCCTGCTATTTTTAGCAATATGGTTTGGTCGTATGCGGATTCAGTCACTTATCATCTGGCTTCAGACAGTTCGTCATTTGGACCTGTTTTGAGAGAGATATTAATATTTGTTTGCTAAAATAAATATTAATTAATTAAAGGTTTACATTATAAAGTTATAATATAGTTAAATATTATAACTTAAGTGACTTAAAGGAAGGGGTCGACCAACATGAAGAAGGGGCCACTTTTCAATTATATTTTATAATTAAGAGTGCATTCGGAACTTTGGAAAAATTAAAAGAAGAATTCGAACTTTATTTAAATGATGCTTTTTTGAGAAAAGTCGACCCTCTTGAGAATATAAGGTTTTTCATTGTGAAGAAAGAGGATTATGTTATGAAATCGAATTTTTGCCAAGTGCTTCTTCAGAGAACAGAGCCTAGGGTTCCAGTTTTCATTCTGCATTGGAGAACGAACCATCTTCAGTGTCTGCAGTTCAGAGGCTGTGAAATATCAGCTGATTTATTGCTTGTCAGAGAGATAGCTTCTCCAGAGGTTATCACAGAGCTTCACCTTTTGAGATATCTTCAGGGTTTTGGTTTGAGATTCTTCCGGGAAGGGTTCTTCATCTTAGGCGTCCATTTTCCAAGCTTTGGACACATCATTCAAGGGCCGTACAGATTTATTACTGCTTTTGTTGAGCCGTACTATGCTGCTGTTGGGCCGTACTTTCAAGTACCAGGCCGTACTTTTTACATTGGGAAAAGTGCCTCTCTTTTGGGCATTCTTACTTCACCAACAGGGGCGCATATTCATCTGGTTTCATCTGCAAACATCTTGCTGAGGGAGAAGCTGATTTCTATGATGGCCGTACCATTTCATGGGCATCTTAGGCTGCTGCAATAACCAGGTTTTCATCAATAATGTTGTTGCTTTTTAATTTGCATGTGACCCGATCTTAGTTGTATTCAGTATAGAAGATCTGTAAACATTCTGGCGCCAATAAATAGAGTGAATTCCATCATTACTAGCTTTGTAATATTTTATTTAATTTTTACAAGCAATTTCTTTCAAAATCGCATTTTCATCTGTTCATGCAAAAAACACAAAAAAATCAAAACACTCAAAAATCCAGTAAAAACAAGCAATTTCAGAAACAGTGAGAATAGGGGTTTCTACAATCATAGTCGCCACATGAAATAATATTAAAGTAATGACAAGAGTTGTGCAAAATTCTACAAAGTTGATGGCCCAAGGGACTACTCTCTTAGCATGAATATGTTTAGATAGCATCATAACCAATTCTCTTTCTATACAATTTTAATCCATAGCCTAAAGGTATGGGCCCCAAATCTCACAGTCATAAAAGAAGGTAGGCATGACTAGTGAATGAAATAGGTGATTCTTCACTTGAATGTCCTGAAACTGAACTAGAAAGCATTGCTTTTCAAGGGTGGCAGGAGCAATATATCCCTTGCTTAGTCTTGACTCAGCAACTAGAGTTAAGCTCAAACATGGGCTAAAGAAGAGGATTCTCAGGTAAAAAGATGAAGAAACAACCATCTACATCACCAAGTGTTTTTGATATGATTTCCTCTAGATAGTCAATGTAGAGCCCAAAATGTGTGGAAGAGAGTGACCAACCATGTTTAACACCTATGGTACTCTAAACACCTTGCCAAAAATAGACTTGTAGAGTGTCATCACTAAAGAAACCTCAAAAGGTAGAAGACCAAATGCCTTAAGCATGTCCTCTAGCAAGTGTTGTAGGACTGTGTCAAACACTCTGCAAAAATCCACAAAACAACAATCAACTCCACAAATGTTTGCTCTAGCCTCCTCAATAATAGCTATTAAGGTGAAGATGTAATCCGTGGTACAATGGTTCCTCAAATCTTGCTTGTCCTTTGGCCCTCAACTTTTTTGTCTGCGCTCATTTGGAGGTATGGATGACTAAAGTTGTCACAAAGTCTTAGCCATAGTGTGGTCAATCATAATGGTGCAATACTTACTTGGGCCACCCCGGTCTCCAAATTTGTGGATAGGATGTATGATATGTCAAGTCCAAGAAGGTGGAAAGTCATGAGTAACCATATAGTTAAGCAGGTCAACAACATGGATTGCTAGGACATTTGGGCTATGTTTGAAGAATTCAACTTTGCGGCGATGTCTTGCGCTTTATTGCATCAAAGCTTGAGGATAGCACGAGAGATTTAGTGATCAAAAAAGAAATGGCAACGGACAAGTTTGAGTTTACTCAAATGTTTGGTAGGTTTGGAACATTATATAAGCTAGAGGCATAATTGAACCAAGTAGAGAGTTCAAATATTGCACATACTGAATTTTTAGGGAGGAAGACTATCCAAAAGAGTTTAGGGGTAAACTGAAGTTGATTGAGTATACTTTTGTTTAAACAAGAGATAGTTCCTTTTTTTTCCCCTAAGGAATCTCCTATTGATTTAATGCACTTGCCTTGATTTGGAGGGTCTATGCATCATAATCTGTTTTGTTCGCCTATGGATATTTTTACACTCTATAGGTGCTTGTCAATGTTGCTTCTTTATTTCCTCAAATCCAACAATTGAAAGAGTTAAACTAGTCATGGTACCATAAGTTTCTAAGCTTGAGTGTGAAAATGTTAAAGTTAGAAAGAAACTTGATTGATATAGGGACACATATCACCATGAATAGATATGTTTCCTATTGTTTAGCATATCAATTACATCCTATGACCATATATGGGATTACTGCATGTTGGTTCTGACATATAACCATATTAGCAATAATGAGTGCTTAAAAGGTGAGAATAAAAAGATTACTTCATGTTGGTTCTGATATATAACCATATTAGCAATAACGAGTGCTTGAAAGGTGAGAATAAAGAAAAATACTGTATGAATGGGTTTTGGTTAACTGTTTGAAGTGTTACTTTTTAAGAATTCATAGTTCAACTTTAATCAGAATACTTATTTTGAAAGTTAAACATAAAGTTATTCATTAATTATCTCGTTTTGATGTTTAGGCAGCACCTTAGATTTGAAACTTCTCCCACTTAGATGTACTTCCCTTGTAAAAATCTCACATGTAGCTAGCAGATTTCCATAAAAATATATCCATCCATAGTTCTGTGGAATGACCTCTATTTTTTGAAAAGAACTTTAGTGTTTTAGCATACATTTTATAAAGACAGCATTGTCCATTGAGATGAAAATGGTAATGCTATGGTATTTTGAAATTATGTAACAATGCCTATTTAACCTATACATTCGAAGAATATCACTAAAAACCAACATAAATGGTTCATCTTAACTCAAAAATGACCTAAACCATATTAGCAAACCTTAGTCTTGCCTCTTAACTGTAACCCTAAATTGGGAAGATTCCTGACCTAGAGATAAGAGTATAAATGTGATATTCTGATCTTAATTTACATTATTAATGTATAATATAAAATAATGAATTGTTTAGAATATCAGGTTCACTGCAATATGTATCTTGACAAAAATATTATAAAGATAGAATCAGAAGTAATCAACAAAAACTATATTGAGCAATTCGTAGAAGGGTAGAATATTCAAACAATAGATAAAGGAGATCTACTCCTGCACGGAATTATAATGAGTATAAAAAACGAATTAATCACCATATTGAACTAACTACAAAATGTTCAGGGTCAATCTTACAGAGAAAGTGAGATTTCCCAGAGCTGAAATTTGAAGCAAACAATTTAAAACATATTGGAAATGGAGTTTATTTGAGTAATAACTTATAAGAGAAAATAATTGTCACTGGAATAAAACAAACAGAATAGAAAAAACAATAAAATTAAATTATTGTTGGTCAAATGGGATGACCTCAAGTGATAATTCATCAGGACTTTTCTAGCGGAGACCATTGTTTAAAAAACCAGGGGACATGTTACATGTTCAGATGTGATAATGTTGAATCTTTTATTGGGCCAACCACCACATCCAACTCTGGGTTTGGTGTACCCCAATGAAGAAGACCAGGTGCAAGTCTTGGATGAATTTGACAGAATAGATACTCCTCAGTCGTGGCATCTAAGCCAAAGGATGCCCACAAACAAATTTCACCAATCAAGAAAACAAGTTGATATTTCCCTTTCTTTCCAATGTCTGTATTAGTGCTTGAATCAATGGAACACACCTGTCCATCTTTCAAGCCATAGGAGAGGTTCTTCTTATCCGGCTTTTGAAATCCAAATGAAAGAGAATTGTATGTTGTTCGTTGGGACCTAGCATCATCTCCTTCGCCACCATCTACATCTGATGTGTTTGTGTCATCCCTAGATCTGCCACGAGCCCTCTTCTGGCAAATAATCTGCAACTATTCAAAGAAAACATCATATAAGTTGAATAGCATACTTGCTCTCCTGAAGAAACAATTAAATTAATACAAGCTTCAGAATTCTGTATAATGTAATATCTTAAACTTAGCCAACAGACAAATGGCACTTTGAATTACTTGTTATCAGGACATGTCTCTGTAAGGAGGACTTCTGTCATGCACCTTACCAAACAACTCTTAAATTCCAATTTATCATTATGTTGAACTTCATGAATTGTGAAACAATGGTAAGATTGACTTTCATAACACACTAATCATTAAACCAAATCCATTATTGCTTCTAACATTAGAACTGTAGATACTTATTTTCAGGTTTTGCATCACCCTTGGTCCTCACAGTTGACATGTAACAATATGCAGTCAATCTTAGTAGTCTGTTCTGGTAGTGATTTGCCCCAAAAAAAAAAAAACCCTTAGTAGTCTGTTTATCAATACCAAGGTTGTACAAGCTTCTATTAAATCTGAAATGTGATTTCTAAACTCCTCCAGATTTTAAAAAGTTCGCTTCACAGGCCAACATCTATCACTATTTGAATTACATAGCAAATTCTGTTTTAAATAGAAGGTGCTCAAATAAACAACACATATATAATATTGTATATAAAGATACGTAAGATGTTGTTAACTATATCTACCTACAGCAG
>VDFB02199309.1:0-10110 GCA_007258455.2 Sequoia sempervirens | reverse complement strand
AAAATTATCAAGATATATATATATATATATATGTTCTTTAAAACAGAGCCTTTATCCAAATCAAAAAGGGACACTTACCAAAGAATAAATGACATCTTACAACTGAATTACAAAGGATGTTCTGAAAATTCATTTCTTTTAGAATTGATTGAATGATTGAAGCATGTATGAAAATGTATAAAGTTTCTGCTTAAGTATTTATTATACTTCACTATGTAACTTCCAGGACAGGGTGCCGAAGGTGGGCAAACAGAGACGGTAGTATTACCTTTTCTAATCTACCATTACTTGTATTATTTTTCTTGGCCAAGCACTGTACCATTGAAATAGATGGATTGTTTGTTTTAAAAGCCTAGAAATTTATTTGAGTCTCTGCCACCTCCTGTTGCAAGAAATGTGTTTATTTCTCATGTTAGAAATGCATATAGGCATCAGGCACGCATCGAGAGTTCCCTCCTGTTTTGTTGTTTCATGTTGCTAGGCTCCTTTATGCAGGGCCAGGGATTCCTTCGAGTTAGGAAGGGACCCGGGGAAGTCATGGACTTCGTGGTTGGGCGGAAAAGGCGCCTGAATCACATTCTTGGCCCCAGCTCGCAAGAAGACTGAAGGTGTCACGGCGGTTGGTGGTTCCAAGTTTTATTTGCTATTGATGTATTTATGTATTATTCAGGATTGGCTTGTGAAGCCCATTTGTAAATGTATATATGTATTTGACATTCTTTGTTGAAACTTGAAAAAGAAGTATGATTAGAAAGTATCTAATGTAACATTGATTTGAAAAGTTAAAGTGTTTATAACTTAGCATAGAAAAGATGTTTCTATTAGAATTGTTGATTCTTCCAAGTGAGGTTGAATATATGTATATGAGAAAGTCATTTGAAATACTTATGTTTTGTATAATCTTGATACATTACATTGATAATATTATTATACATGAAATGCAATTTAAATTCTCTTTATTAAGATTATTTGGAAGTATTATGAATAATGTTGACTTCTTGGAAACCTTTTGTAATGGTTTGAATAAATTGAAAATACTCTTAATTTCTCTTTAATACTGATTTAAATGGATTGAAAAAACTCTTAATTTTTCGGCCTTCTAGGTCTTATACTTTTAACAGGGTATAATCTTGTGGAATAACCTCCACCATGGATTCTCCCCTAATAGTGTTTCCACGTAAAAAAATATTGGTGTTATGTGTGTTTATGATGTGTTGTTGATTCATGCTTTCATGGTTAATTATCAAATTTGAGATTAAAGTTGTTAAGTTAAATAAGTTTTGAATTTTGGGACAATTGATACACCCCCCCTTAGTTGTTTTCCCTCATATTGCCAACAAAAATATGGGAGAGTGTCCAAGATAGAAGCCCAGAAGATGAAAATGGCCAAATGGATTGAAAAGATGACTTTTAAAGAGGGAAAAGAAACTTCCCGAGTTGTTACAGGGCAGCCTCAGCCATTACCACCAACAAAAGTTGCTAACAAGTGGAAAGCATGATTGGAAATGACCATTTGAATGTTGAAACATCACAGGATGCTAGCACAACATGGAAACATCCATGTGGCATGCTAGTGTCTAGAAACATCATGCTACAAAACGACGAGAACAAGAAAAGAACATGGCTTAACACAAAGCTGACATGCAAAGGTAGCTGCTAAAAAGGGGTCCCAACCATCAGGTGTGAAGGGAAAAATGTTGATGCAAGGGCTAAAATGTTCCTACACAAATGCTATGGGAGTGAACACTAAAGTAGATGCAAGGATGTATGTGAGAAGGGGTGCAATTTTACGACATTACACTTAGTCGCATCTAGTTCAACATGCGTGCAACTTATGGTATTTAACTAAACAATATTACTAGGTTTTTTAGTTAGATCACATCATCCATTACATATATCAATTAGATCATTGTTGTATTTATTAAATAATCTTGGTGAGATTGTTTAATTGAATCACAAGTGTATCCAATTTTCTATATATGTTAAATTTTAAGAAATATAGTGCATGTTTTTAAATGAGATCGCATGTAGTACAATAGAATTAAGTAAAAAACATACATAAAAAATATAAATTCTCATATATATTGGATCATGGAATTCATATACATCCTCATATCACCACATTGAAAAAATGTGGTGTATCATATACTTATTTAATACAAATTTGACACTAAAAAACTAAAAATACTTACTCCTTTAACATCCTCAATGTTTTCACAGTATTTTGGTGATGATTTGGAAAAGGTTTGGGTGCAAAATAAGGAATGCAACAATGTGAGAACTCTTGGAACGGCTTGCAATCCATGGGATGAAGGTAAAAATATAGAATGAAAGTTGTTTTTTTATTGTGTAAATCAGATATAACATGAATGCATTATAGCTTGCATGGGACCAAAAAGTTGGGTGTCCACTTTTTTATCTCCCATATTTTTTTACACACTCATAATACATGAGAAACTAATTCTAGGAAAGTAAGGATAAATAAGGAAGGTGCAAACATAAAAAGATCAAGCAACTAAAGTAGCAAAGAAGAAAGAAACCCTAAGTTGGAGAAGGAAAACATGAAACAAGATATAGAATGTGTGTAGGATCAATGAGAATCTAAACACAAGACTAGATACAAGTGATTGTAGAAGATTAGATAGGCTAGATGTAAACATACAAATGGTGCAATATGTAAATATCAACTATAATCCAATATTGAGGATGTTGAAAATATTAAAATGAAATTTATATTATCAAACAAAGAAAATTGCATGCAATAGATAAACTTTGAAAGAACAAATGAAAAAGGAAATTTTCCCAAAGGAGTTGAGTTAGTCAAAAGTGAGAAAGTGGAGGACTTAACATGTAGAATAATTAAGTCAAGTGATTTTAACTTGATGTGAATTCTCATTAGTGCCAAAGCTATCTACACAAATAAAAATAAACACCCAAGTACACTTATTATAAAAGGTGTAATTAAATAATTATACCAACACCTCCCCCTTAAGTGTAACTTGGGAGAGATGAGAAATAGGTCCTCAAAAAATAAGTAGGTACACATGAAATGATAAATCCTCAAGAGAAATGAAGAACCCACAAAAAAGAGAAATAAAGAGACTAAGAAGTCTCCTAAAAGTGAATCCTCTTTCTCTAGAGATGGAAGGATCATACAATAAACTAAAGAAGGTCCACTCACACTAAATCACATTCCTTTTCCTATGAAAAATTAAAACAAATGGTGCATGTTGAAACTCTTTCTAATCCAAAAAAGGGGGAAGAAATTATAATAAGAATATCCTCAATAATTATGTCACAATCTCCAAGTTAGTGATGAAATATTCCAAGATTGGATAAGGTGTCCGAAGCCTTATTAAAGATGGTGGAAACTAAATAGGAGTAAAGTATCCAAAGAAGATGTGACAACACTACAATGAAATTATCATAAAAAGGAAACTAAATTCCTTCAAGGTATCCTCTAGATCTATAAGGTAGGAATCACAAAATGGATAATTGACATCTACTAAGCATTCATCCCAATGACCTACCTTTACAAATAATATATGATCCTTTTGAATGGAATCATTAGAAATCCCATTGAAATCAACACTAAACTTAGTGAAGGTAGGAGGCGTTGATGAAGTCTTAGTGCATGCTGTATGTAAGAGAAGATAACACAATAAAAGAAGAAATAAAATAGAAAATAACACTTTTATACCTTTCTTTCTTTCACAACCTTCATTAGAGCTTGATGAAGAGGAATGCACCCTAATATCCTCTTGATGTGCTCTCAATGGTGGAATGGAGTGATAAAAGGATGTGGCTACTCTCAAAAATCACAACATACAAATAGCATTAAGATTCTCTATTGAGGATAGCCTCCAAGAGATCTTATTTATATATTTTTGGGACTTTGCATCAAGGGTAGAAATTATTCTCAAGATAAAGGGCTATGGACTCATAAGAGGATGTCAAGAGGCATTTCAAGATGGGTCGATTTAGGTAGCACTATGATTTTATTCTCAAATCAAAGGGATAAGATTAAATCTCCTCACTCGTGTGCGAGAAGATGTATAGGGAAGATGGTTATGGAAAGTATCCTCTCACACATGTGTGATGATACATGAGGAAGAGAAAATGTGATGTGTCCTCTCACACATGTGCACAAGAAGTATCATGGGGGAAAAGTATTTGATATGTGCTCTCTCACACATGTGTGAGAGATCAGATGGGATATTATGAATGGTTATTATTTTCTAAAATAAAATGAAGAGTTGAGATTTCATTATGATTTCATGGGTAAGTAGACTTAGAAGTTGCTAATTATTAGCTTAATATTTTTTTGATACTATAGGGGTGTCCCCGTGACCCATCCCAATGGCCCAATAGCCCTCACCTTGGGTACCTGAGATGAGATAGGGTGATACTAGTCCCCTATGGGTGAGGTCCCCTGCCCGCAAGAAGTCCCAACTCTTAAACCCGAGAGCAAAATTGAACCTGAGACCAATGGGGAGAAAACTCACTATCCAAGCCAACTCTACTACCTATTTGGGCTCTAATTATTAGGTTAATTAATCATATTCAATCATGTGAAATGATCACTCAAGTTAATTTATTTATGTTTGAACCTTAGGGGAGATATTAATTAACTGAATAATAGATCATATTTTATTCAATTAACATTAGAAGATTATGAGATGGATTAATTAAATAATTGAATTATTTAATTAATGTCATAGAGAAATAATTAAGATAATTTAATTAATTAAATTAGGGGATTATGATCTACACTACTCATCCATCAATGTCATATCCAAACTAGATATTTAAGCATTAGAAATAGGTAAATTGCAAGCACTATCAAAGAGAATCCATTTGTGTCAAAGTCAATTAAATTATTAAGAACTTATAGAATAAATCTCTACACCATCTTAATACGAAATATTTACCCAATCACTTCATGTTACAATTGTATCATGATTAGACTTGTTCTTCCATAAAAATTCTACCAAAAGGTATTAGGTTCAAGAGCTAGTCCATAGAAATTTGGTAAGAGTTTGACCCACCTAGAATTCTTTAGGACCTCATATTTCTAGGACTTGTAATTATGTCTATTCAATTTTATTATTATAGGATTTTTTATACTCAATATTACATCCTCAAACTAGAAATGCAAAGCAAGAGTTCACCCAAAATAAAATTGTAGTTTTATATCAACTAATGGAAAATTAAATATCTAATATATAAAGCCCCCAACAATTACAAAGTTTTGGCACTTTATCACAATGAAATTATAGTGTATATGGGAAAAGTTATTTTCAAACTAAACTTCAAATAGCTTGATTAAGATTAAACACAATAAATATTATCAAACTATATAGCTCAGATAGAGATTTTTGGCACCTATAAGAAGTAAAGAATCTAATA
The DNA here is from genome assembly GCA_007258455.2 of Sequoia sempervirens. Classification (NCBI taxonomy): domain Eukaryota; kingdom Viridiplantae; phylum Streptophyta; class Pinopsida; order Cupressales; family Cupressaceae; genus Sequoia; species Sequoia sempervirens. Next base: position 4,701 of record VDFB02199309.1, on the reverse strand, counting down.
TTTTGGGAAAATCTATGCTAGTTTCAATATAAGGTTCTTGAGGAACCACCTAGAACCTTCATCAACTTTAGAAACATTTCCAAAATCTCACTTAAAATATAGACTATCAAATTTAGAAAAATTCCAAAAAAAGACCAAATATAGAAACAACTAGATAATGTTTCAAAGAAATCCAAATTTTGAAAAGCCACCAATTTTAGAGAACTACCACCAAGTATCATAGCTACTACCAAATATGGAAAAAACCATAAAATGGAGGTACTACTAAAAATGATGAGATTACCAAGTTGTTGTGGAAAATGTCAAAGTCTACCCCGAATTCCACACATGACTAATTCAAAGTGCAACATAGGCCAAAGAATATATGAAGGTGGAGAGCCATGTAGGCCTTAACAAAAGGGAGAACTTTTCTATGAGGGTTATGTAGGACAAGGTAAATCTATGCGAACCTCTCAAATGGTCTATAACTTATAGAGGTTGCAAATCTCAAGCATGGATTTCATTGTCGTATTTCGTAGTTGGCTTTGGCAAAGTCCATTCACCCTAAATTATTATTTTTTATTTCAATTTTTTTTTAAATTAAAAAAATAATTTAAAATTAATAAACTACATATTGCAATAATTATTTTATTGAACTATGTTTTTTTTAAATGTAGAAATAAGTATTTTAGCATAAATATTCAAAGAAAAACTTTTAATTAAAAAATAACTGCCTCTAGTTGTTCTACTTCAAATTTGATGTTTGAAGAGTCAATTCTAGGTTTGACAAATTTTAGATATAATGTTGTAATTCATTTTAAGCTAGGGTGCATCAAAACTAGGTCTCTCCACTAGGGCTTAAATTTGAAACCCTTGTTCCTTAGAGGACATGCACAATCTACAAACACCAACCTTACTCTAATTTCATTCCAATTTCAATGAGAATCCAAACATAAACTTAGATCTAGGTGACTAGAGAAGATTATACAAGCTAGATTTAAACATGCAAATGGGAAATATATGTTGATATTATATATAATCCAATATCAAAGATGCCAAAAATATTAAATAAAGTTGATTATTAAAAAAAATTATATATGATGTATAGACTTTGGGAGGACAAGTTAGAAATATAAGTTTCCCAAAGAAGTTGCATTAGCCATAAGTGAAACAGTGGAGAACTCAACATAAATAATAGTGAAGTCAAGTGAACTCAAGTTCAAGATCAAGTGAGCTAAACTTGATGTGAAGTGCTCATTATTGATAAATCGACCTTATGAAACCTAATTCAAAAAGGTGCAATTAAATAATTACACCATTGTGGAATTGGTATGTGATGCAACAAACAAGTCATAAATAGAAATACCATAATGTAAATAATCAATCAATAAACAAAATAAAACTAGTAATATAGTAATATAGGCAATGGAGATGCTTATTTATCATTGAATGAATCTAGGAGGATCACCATCATCCTCTAAGATATCATCGTCATCACAATTAGTATCATCATATTTATCTTTATTGATTCTTAGTTCTTGCTCTTCTTCACTTCACTTTTTTGTCACATGTTTCTTCTTGATATTTCTTTATACTTTGTACAAGCATACCAATCGATTGCACATAAGGCATTTTTTATTTACCAAAATATCTTTCTTCTTTTCTTGTGGTTGTGGAGGAATGGTTGGCATTTGGTGCACCACAACACTTTTCTTATGAATCCAATTAGTTTTTGCATGAGAAACTTTAGCCTATGTATCACTAAATTACATTTGTTTCCTTATTTTTCTTTTTGTTTCTATCACCATTTTCGTTTATTTTGGAATTATATGATTCTCAAGTTGAAGATCTTTTAATTTTATATGATTCTCTTTATTAGCTCTCTTCTTCTTGATTCTTTATATTTGTTCATAGAATTTAAGTTTGATATAAATGATCAAGATATCCTTCACACTCATATGGAGATTACTTACAAGTAGAAATGCATGTTTCCAAAATAAATTGAATCAACTCTATAGAAGGTTGGTATGCATTCTTATTAATCTTGATTACTCTACTTTCATGAGTAAATTTTGCACATTGACTGACAACAAAAGTTACAAGTTTAAAGTGTTCTAACCATGACCTAGTGAGTTAAATAGAAAACCTATCTAAAGTAGTTATTAATGTGGCATAGAACAAGTACTTTGTTATGTCCAATTATAATTGGTTTCATGATACACCTCAATGTATACATTAATCAACCATTAGTAATCTTTAAGGATACTTCTAAATGTTCACGTGATGTTATTTATAAGTGATTATCTAACAAGAGCTCTTCTATGCATATATTATATTGATTATTGGATATATGAACATATAATTAAGGAATATACCATACATTTTCTCAATAATATATAATAGTCCAAAATGATCAAGTTTGATGCTATTGCCACCTCATAAAATATAATCCATGAAATAAGAGGAGGAATAGAAAAGATGTAACATCAATTTTGATCAAGCCCACAAAAGCATGTCTATGTTATATTTCATTAGACTCAATATAAATATCATTCATATTATCATTATTTTCCTATATAATGGTATCATGTGCTTCGACATCATTAGTATGATCAATTAAGGGATTAGTATGGATGCCCAACCATTTATTTGTACATCCAACTAAAGGATTTTTATTTTCATTGACACCTTCCACATCGATCATGTTACTGTCTATGAGATTTTGAATCTTGTGTTTGAAACCCATGCATGATTGAGTATAGTGTCATTCAACTCTAGGAAAGTTACAAATTTTTTGCTCCTTATAATCCATTGGATTTAGTTTATTTAGACCTAACAGATGGAAGACTAATAAAGTTTACACTCAAGAATTTTTAGTACATCATCTAAGGATTTTTTAAAATTTGTAAATTGCCTTGGAGCATTTTATTTAAAAGATGAAAAAGATGTAGCAGTCACTTGATAAATATTTTCCTCTAATTTATTTCTTTTTAAAAATTTATTAGACTTTTTGGTATTTAAAGGGTATAAAGAAAGAAGCATTATAAGTTTGATGATCCATACTTTGAAAGAATGTATTACTAATAACTTGAATTTAATGATTTCAAATGTGCACATAGATATGTAAAAGATGTAAGATTATTTAGATACATACACTGTCCACATTTAGCTTAAGTATTTCTTCTACAAAACGTTTTATAGTTTAGTATCATGTAAAGAAGTAAGTAGTTGAGAACACAAAGACTGAAATCTTATGACAATCATTAATAAATTCGTTGAGTCTTTGAACACACTTAAAAATATCATAAATTGTAACTCATAACACCCATATTAACTTTAATTTATTTAAAGAATAATCCTATCAAATCATCAAATGTATGAGCATAACTATGAGACAATGAAAAGAAAATTGAATGATGTAATCCTTTGAAGTCATTGAAAGTAACTTGGTCAATAGTCTATCTTTATATAGAAAGTTGACACATGCTTTAAGAAATGATCTCTCTTTTATGAACACAAATTTATTTTATCAATCTACAATAAGTAGGGACAAATAAAATTGAAGATTGTGTAACAGAGTAGAGGAAGAAAAAATAGCCATATAATTTTCATTAATGATTACATACTAATGATGGATCACAAGTGTGATCCAAAAATGCAAAAAATATTGCTCAATCTAAACCATAAACAATTCAACAATAGATTCGTAATTATTATGGAAAGCATTACTGTAGTTATTTAAATAATATTTTTGCTGGCCATTTTAGAAGGAATATGAGCGTTGCGGTGAACTGAATCAGCTGCTGCGTGAAAGAGATTAATGCACAAGGATTGTGTAAATAAGCAACGCTATTTTCAGAGCACCATGTATCAATGCCAACAACTTCTATGCTAATGATTTTGTTTTTCAGTAGACGTTGTAGAAGATAGCGATTCCGTCTCATTGGTTTGAACTTAATGTAAGTAGAAATTAGTTTCACAAGAAAACAAGTAAATCAGGGAATCCAAACATCTCGTCCAACAAAATATAGGATAGATCACTACCAACATTATCGAATTTTTTTGTAAATAAATTCGCACTACAGGACACAAGAGATCCTGCAAACAAATTTTTTTCACCTCCTTTGTTTCATAGCAAGCATACCTATAACCATTAGTAACTGTGATCATCTGGTTCAATGAAGATAGTGGAATTTAGAACACTTTCCAATCAGACGACATTGGTTGGAGTTTCCTTATAAAGGTGTTTCTTCATCATCATGACTTTCTTAGAATAGAGAAAATCGCAGTGGCCTGTTTCTCCTCCCTCACCCTGCTCCAACAGCAACTGGAGAGATCTTGGAATAGGCGGTATATCCACAATATCGACTATGCCTTCGAGCACGTTGACAACATGAGCCATGGTGGGCCTGGTGTTCTCGTCCTCCTGAATGCACCACCCGCCCACAATGGTTGTCCTTCTTAGCTGCTCCTTGTCAGCATTGTTGTTTAGCTTGGCATCCAACAGATCCATCATGTTACCCATCTTCATCTGACTGCCCGCCCACGTCGGATAAAACAATATGCTGGAAGGAGCACTGAAGTCCAGATTCCTGCGCCCCAAGATTAGTTCGAGCAGCATCATGCCGAAGCTGTAGACATCCACTTTAGCAGTGATGGGCATAACGGAGATCCACTCAGGAGCTAGGTACCCTCTCGTTTCTCTCATGGTCGTCAAAACAT